>JAYMSH010000320.1:0-11986 GCA_036897905.1 Aragoa cleefii | reverse complement strand
TTCTTAGCCCCCTGGTTGAATTGCTTAATCACAAGCGGCCCAAAATCAAATGACTTGCACAGCTGCGGTGAAGTATCCTTTGAAGTCACGAGGCCCTGGTCTATCCCCCGATGAAAACCTGTAGGCGCCTGGGTCCCCTCCATCAATTTTAACTGGTAAATATGATGGTCACAATCCATATTCTCTTGCTGGCAAAGGTGAGTGAGCCCATGTGAATTCCCATGGAAAACCACCATCTCCCTTCCTAACAGTGCCGCTGATCCCGGAAATCTGCGCTCCATAGTAGTGCCCTGATTAACATCCGCTGTGCCATCACTCTGTTTGTCGGGAATATTGTTTCCTAGCCACTGTTACTTATTCGTTCACATCCGTCCCTGTTTTGTCCATCTTTCCGTTTTTCAGCAACTCTGCCCAAAACAGTCCCTGTTTTGTCCATCTCTCCAGAATTTCCAGCAACTCTGCCCAAAACAGTCCCCGGTTTAGGACTCCCACCTTGTTGAAGCCTGATAATATTATAAGCCCTCTGATTCATGTTCGATCATGGGCTCATCTGAATGAGCGAAGTATTACGCATAAACGAAGGCCTGTAAGAGCATTTGGTGTTGCCACCAATAAATTTCTCTTGTGAGTTATTGGCCGAGGCTCTCAACCAGTCGCCATATGCTAGTTTCGACTCGTCGATTCTATCGGAGTCTGCACTCAATGCAATATTTAACTAGGTGAACGATAATACCACAAAAATAGCAAAAGTTCGGGAGTCGCTCATACGCAAACGTTACCAGAATAGTTTGCCCATTTGCCCCCTCAATGTTCATCATCCTCCTCAATGGTTTGGAGATATCCATTCATACCCATAGACGCATTTTCGCCCCCCAACAACCTTTACCAGTATCGAAAACCAAGAAGGTTACAAAGCGTTTCCGATAATCTGGCCCATAGCTTTGTGTACGAGGGTGATAGGCAGCCCTGTAACTGGACGTGAAAGTCGCAATGGTTAAGATCAACCTTATTCGGATCGTCACCATCTTCAAAGCCAGCGAGAACCACCAATTTTTTAAGGAACGCCCAAAATCTCCTCCATAAAACCTTCTTTCTTTCCAGTGGATTGTCGAATTTGAACAAGAGCCTGTCATCGCCGATTTTCTGGATCTCCACATCTCTTACCAAATTCCAACTATTTTTCATGGTACGCTCAAAAGCCTCGAGATGTGATTGCTTCCGTGACAGTATACGACCAACCAAACATAGCTCCGCTCGAAGGGCCGCTGTGTTCCAGACATCCGAGGGTACTGCCACTGATTGCTCTTCATGCGATGTGAGTTGCAATTGTTTGCCCAACGCCTCCGAAAAAACAGTATCCATGGAGTACTGAATAGATGTTTATGAGACTATGAAGGGGTGGATCCAACACGTCAACAGTGAGCCCGTATAAACTGCAGAGAAAGAAAACAAGCACCCAAAACACCAGAAAGAAGGTTATTAGGTTTAGATACAACAGAAAGAAAAGCTAACTACTGATAATGAATTTATAACCAGCGAAGAAAGCAGGGAAAAACGAAGTAATGAATGCAAAACTTTAAAACCCTAGTACGAGCGCCGCTCACAACCAGGAAGAAGCGTACTGAGAAAAGTAATAAGACGTTCGAATAAACAGATATAGGAGGGATCTCACAGGCTGTTTATGGAGTTTAGAAGCTATAACAGAGACGAGGTGGCTCTCACGGCGAGAGAACCCAAGCTTCAGGATGAAGGGAGCAACTCTCAACCCTGAGAGAAAAGTCTCACCCAGACTGATGTGTTCAGGTAAATGAATTTAATTATAGCATGTAAACCGAAACGTTTGACACCGAGTCTTCCTTCCTCCCCTGAATCATGCCAAATATTTTGAAATTTTAGGTTTGAAATATTTCGAAAGTCTAATCCTATTTCGTTTTCCTTTTCTATAGTTGTACACTCCATTTCCCCTCTCACCATTCTATTCTATATCTATATAAGCAAGGGGAGAGAGAAATAAATATCCCGTTTCTCTCATCATCATCAGGCAACCTAGAAAGAGAAAAAGGGAAATAATAGGGGGTTTGTTTGTTAGGAAGGAAGGATCGAGATGAGAGAAATCATAAGCATTCACATTGGTCAAGCCGGGATCCAGGTCGGCAATTCATGCTGGGAGCTCTATTGCCTCGAGCATGGCATTCATCCTGATGGCATGATGCCTAGGTAACAACATCTACTCCTCTTCTTCGCTCATTTCTTTAACAAGATTGTTTGTTAAATCTCGAATAATTCGTTGAGTTATTAGATTTATTGAATTTGTTGATGATTTTTGAATCAAAATGTGTTTATTTCGTTTCCTTCTTCGTTTGATGTGAAACTTAGTTTGGATTTTCGTTGGATCTTGTTTGTCCATAGATCTGTCGTACAATCAGTAGGTCATCTCTGTTTATGGTTTAATTTTGCTTGTAAATGCGAATGAATGATAACCAATGAGATCTGTAAATATTTTCTGGAATTTTTATGTCTACAAGAAAACCTCTATAAATTAACAATGTTGGGTCAATTAATTTACAGAGGTAATTAATTTATCAGGCGATAAATTCAACTTATTGTTACTGTGTTGGGACAGAGGAGGAATATTAGTTAATAGAGGTTATTATATTGTTATCGAGTATTAATTTATAGAGAAAGAGATTCCAATTGCTGCCTTTGTCTTTGTAAATGGATGAATACCTAACGGGTAGTTCTGTTCTGGTTTTTCAGTGATACCTCAATAGGTTGTGGACACGATGCTTTCAACACTTTCTTTAGTGAGACTGGCTCCGGAAAGCATGTCCCCAGAGCTATATTTCTTGATCTCGAGCCGACTGTCATTGATGAAGTCAGGACAGGGACTTATCGCCAGCTTTTCCACCCGGAACAACTCATTTCTGGAAAGGAAGATGCTGCCAACAATTTCGCTAGAGGCCACTATACTGGTAAATACTAATGCTGCCAACAATATCACTGTTACTTTCGCAATTGATATTCCCTTTAATTCTTCAGTTGTTATATATGCACCCTAATTTGTGGTTACCTTTCATGATTCATCTGCAGTGGGGAAAGAGATTGTTGATTTATGCCTGGACAGAGTGAGGAAATTGGCTGATAACTGCACTGGCTTGCAAGGGTTTTTGGTTTTCAATGCTGTTGGTGGTGGTACTGGTTCTGGATTGGGCTCGTTGCTCTTGGAGCGCTTGTCAGTTGACTATGGGAAAAAATCGAAGCTTGGTTTCACTATCTATCCTTCTCCACAGGTACTTGAACTTCTAATACGAGCAAGGTCTGTGAACTTCTTGATATCTAACTGATTCGAACTTCTAGGCTTAAATATTGATGCCTATAAGGGTTCGAAAAATCGACTTCTCTGGTTGATCTTAAACTGTGACATGTATGTGTGTGTGTGTGTGTGTGTGTGTGTGTTCGTTCGTTCGTTGCGATCATGGAAAAATTTCACACATTGCATGAAAATATGAAGTAACAAATATTGTTAAAGTTAAGAACACAGAAAAATTGCTTCTGCTTTCATTTGTTTACCTAAGAACTTGTAAGCGGTCTGCAGGTTTTTAACAGAAACTTTAGTCCATGACTCTGGTAAGTTTTATACATGTGAAACCTATAGTTAAAATGGTATTTGCCTTTTTGATTGCAGGTGTCCACTGCAGTTGTGGAGCCTTACAACAGTGTTCTCTCAACCCATTCCCTTCTTGAACACACAGATGTGGCCGTGCTCTTAGACAATGAAGCCATATATGATATTTGTCGGAGGTCCTTAGACATTGAAAGGCCTACTTATACCAACTTGAACCGATTGATTTCTCAAGTCATATCATCCTTGACTACATCACTAAGGTTTGATGGAGCCATAAATGTGGATGTTACGGAGTTTCAGACCAACCTCGTACCTTATCCTCGCATTCATTTCATGCTTTCATCGTATGCTCCTGTAATTTCTGCTGAGAAAGCATACCATGAGCAGCTATCAATCCCTGAAATCACAAATGCAGTATTTGAGCCCTCTAGTATGATGGCCAAATGTGATCCAAGACATGGGAAATATATGGCTTGTTGTTTGATGTACCGGGGCGATGTTGTTCCCAAAGATGTCAATGCTGCTGTTGCGACCATTAAGACAAAGCGGACAGTTCAGTTCGTTGACTGGTAAGAAAATTACTTGAAAGATAAATTTTCTTGGTAAAATTGGGAGGAGATAAATTGAATGATTCACATTAACATTATCTAAGGGTGTTCTTGCTAGAGCTTTTTTAAGTTACATATGTCATTTGTTTGTTTATAACGGAATATTTTTGTGTTTATACAAATCAGGCTTTTGGTTTCTGGATAGCTGTTCTTAAACCATAATTACATCTTCAAGGAAATTATTAGCATGACTAAGTTGGTGGCTTTTCTTATTCTTCTATTCTTTTTTGGTATATTTTGTTTTTCCTCTGAATGTGTCCATGCTGTGCATTTTCCACTACCGAGTTGCTCTTTTCCTGATGTGATCCTGTTATTAGGTAGAAGCACATGTACTACATTCATAGTAGAATTTATTACAATTTATTGAAAAGTACCAAAGTTGTGATTTTTAAGTAGTTGATGATGGACCCAATTTGTAAGTTGGGGAAATCTTAGGACACGTTCACCACCTTCCCCAACTCCGTGGAGTACTAAAAGCTCAATCTCCTGTTAGATTTTTGTGGCTGGTTGTGTGCTGCTCAGTCTAGGTGCTATTTTTCTTTAAGCCACCCCAGCCCCAAGATTAGGACTTTCTAAATTTGTTACCAATGTCTTGATTCAACAGGTGCCCAACTGGATTTAAGTGTGGAATCAACTACCAACCTCCAACGGTGGTACCAGGAGGTGATCTTGCAAAAGTGCAGCGAGCTGTGTGCATGATCAGCAACAACACTGCAGTTGCTGAGGTGTTCTCACGCATTGACCACAAATTTGATCTGATGTACGCCAAGAGGGCGTTTGTCCACTGGTACGTTGGTGAAGGAATGGAGGAAGGCGAGTTCAGTGAAGCCCGAGAAGATTTGGCTGCTCTTGAGAAAGATTATGAGGAAGTTGGGGCCGAGGGTGTTGATGAAGAAGATGAAGGTGAAGATTATTAAAACAGTGTCATCTTAAAAGATTGTTGAACTACTACTCGGGTTTGCTTTTAAGCTGCCCTTCATTTGTGTACTAGTTTTTGCCTTCTCCGTGTTTCATTACGATTTGCTCTTGTTGACAAGCTGTCGGGATATTCTTACTAGTATGGTAACAAAATATTCTTGTTCAGTTCATTTTGTAAATCCTTTCTGGTGTTTTGGGTGCATGTCAACATCCGTGGAATATTGGTGTGTATGGTTAACAAATTTGCAACTACAACCTTTCTCGTTATAGAGATGTTTAATGTATATTACAATTACATTCATGCAACGAAATAACTAAACTTATTTCAAGTTCAATGATGATGACAATGTTCTTGTTACGTTCAGTCAGTAAATTATTTCTGGCATCTGTGGTGCGTCCAAGCTTATGTGGAACATATGTTTATGACAACTGTCGTTTAGATATAAATAACTGCCGTTCTCTATCTTTTCATCATTTTGAATACTTAGTGTTAAATAAATAATTATAGAATAAGTTGTACTTGTGGACTTATATTGTGTGGAGGGATATAACTTGTCAAAACTTTCCAGCAGGATGACGAATAATTGTTATGAAACGATCAGACTTGTGTAGAGAGTATGTTTGTGCAACCGGTATGTACTTTTATCCTACTCAGTAATTTTTTCGCTAATAGGTCGAGTATAGTGAAATATTTCTGGATTATTAATGAAAGGAAAAAATATTACTACCAAACAAATCTCAATTTAACACTTTTATTTGGAAAAAAAAAATATGAGTATGAAGAAAAAATCGAGTTCGAGTTATTTTTTATGTTAGGATCGGATCCAATTTCTATATTTATGAGTATCAAATAGGTCCACGCATATACCCTACCTGCAGGCTGCACCCAAAACTACAATTATATGCATGTGGTAACCCTACCCTACCTGCACCATCACAATCATATGCCTGTGGGTACGGATAGCTTATGGTATTACCCTCCCCGATTAGGAGTCTTAGAAGCAACAACGGCAATGTTGAGAGCTTTTATGGAAGGGATGAAGCGTGGCCATTTCACAGAAAATTTAATACGGACAAACTCTTTGGGTTAACTGAGCTGGAAAACAACAAGAATTGCACGGCCATGGTAACAATAATAATATGAATTTGTGTGTGACAAATGTTAAACAACCAGGCAAGTTTAAACTGCATTAATGAAGAGTTCCTAGCAGATGTACAAAAATCACTGCCTACTCATACATCTTTCGTAACGATTATGTTGATGTATTATATCATTTGCATACATACAAATCACCATTTAATCTATTATCAACTAAACACCCTAATACAAGAAGACATTGGCTATTATCCTCACCCACCAACCTAGTACTTCCCCTTGACATGTCTGAAGCAATCAGTTGTATGAAGCCATATATACAAAATCATCAATCCTCAAAGTGTGCGGCAGGAGCACGGATAGTTAAATTGAACTCCAACATTTTTCTTGAATAAAATGATAAATTCCGTTTTCAGTCCATTCCAAAAAAATTTAACGATTTGCCAAAGAATGAAAGGACAGGGATACGAGACACAAGGGTGAACGATACAAGTGTCGATTACAACTCTTCTTCTCTGGTATTATCACCAATTCAATGAAACAGAAGGCGTATGCATACAACAGAGGTTGCGAGAAATACCGATAGGATCATATGCAATCAGACACCCCCAAAACATTGGTATCTCAAACTTTCAGAAGCAGGGTCCAACCTATCCATGTCTCCAGAAAGCCGGTCCAACCCATCCATGTCTCCTGAAAGCCAATATTAGAACGTCATTATTAACTTTATAAACAACACAACTCAAAGCTTTGACAGCGGTTATATTGCTGACCATTGGGATCCATAAAATTGCTGGCATCAGTTGCTTGGAAGGGATACCTACAATAACTGTCCAGTAAATCTGCAATAGCATAGTAAAGATGATACTCAGCAAAATACAGTAGCTCCAAAATAAATCTAAGAGGGTAATTGGCATTGGACCCCGCTGTGGTTTGATTAATAGAAATCCCCATCATTTGAAGTGTCATTGGCTTGTAAACCCATAGCATAGACGAGATATGGTCCTAGATGATGGGTTCCAACACCTTAAGTAACGCATGCATCCAATACAGATTTGATATTTTGAAAAAAGTAAATAGGGACTGAAAGAGATCAGACCAGGACTAGTGCCATCAGCTGCCAACTGAAGAAAACTTTGAGGAGTTGGTGCCAAGAATCCGAATGAAGAAGCATCACCATCCAAGATTGTGTCGTTTAGATGTTGTTGGGCATTTGAATCTACACTACTGAAAGACGAGACAGATGCATCCCCCATCAAAGGACGTGACTCCAGATAATTGTTGGGTGGACTGAAATTGAATGATGAAGTACCAGCATAACCCGCTTCAGTTTTGACAATCTTCTTATTCATAGTCTGAGCCAAACCCACGGTCGGGTGTTGTTGAGTAAAGAACAAGCTCGGAGAAACGTTGATCTTTCTACAATGCACAGACCCATCAATAGTTCCTTGTATACAGGGATGAATTGATGATCCACCATTATTAAACACATTATGTGGTGGTATGTTCTCTGATTTCAAAGGATTGGTACTTTGGGCAGTACATGAAGCGGATATCTGCTGTGCTGCAAGATTAACATGCCAATACGAATCTTATTAGAAACAAAGCTCCACCACATAATTATTACACATTCAAACCACAATGCGTTCAGCTGCTTGTTTATTTAAATACCAAAACCCGCCAATTTTCAGTTCAAACAACTTCCAGAAATCTTTTGTAAAGTCCCTGAACATAGACGATACACCTTGGATACCACAACTTAGTACTCCCTCTCCCATAATAAGTTGCTCATTTTGACTT
Source organism: Aragoa cleefii (assembly GCA_036897905.1). Lineage (NCBI taxonomy): Eukaryota > Viridiplantae > Streptophyta > Magnoliopsida > Lamiales > Plantaginaceae > Aragoa > Aragoa cleefii. The sequence goes on along the minus strand of JAYMSH010000320.1, from coordinate 3,939 downwards.
TTACTGGTTAATAGTTTTCGACTTTGACCACAACTTACTCTTAAAATATGCCGGTAATTGATTTAACAAAACTAAATTATGAAAATCTACTCTTTATGTTTTCATAATATACTTCTCTTAAATCATTTACTTTAGGAGTAATTCGTGGTCAAAGTCAGAAATTGTTGACCAGTAAAAGTCAAAGTGGGTAACTTACTATGGGGCGGGGAGAGTATTATATTACAGTCAACGTCTAAAAACTATTGAAAAGAATAAAACAAATGGAGCCAAAATTCTGTACTAAAAGAAATATCAGGGAAATCGGCAATTGGAAAGCTATTACCTAGACTGGATCTTTGAGATTTGTATTGACCCTGCGGTAAGGAGCTTCTGAAATGCATATGACTGCATGCCGACGTATGTAATTTGAGTGATATGCAATAATTTCAGCCACAGGGTCAATACAAATTTCAGAAACCCACGTCTACAGATACGGGTCATCAGCCAGCAGCACGAAAGTCTAGCAATATTCAATACATTTATTACTATTATATAATAATGTTCACAAGCACTCGGACTTAACAATTTATTATAAACAGTATGGAGCAACAAAAATATTAACATACGTATACAAAAGTTAATGGAAAAGTATATTTTAGAAATCTGGTAAATTAGTTAGCCAGGATAGGGGAAAATGTCTTCATAGGTGAAACATGAGATCAGTTAGAGGTCAGAACCATGGCAATCCCGCTTAAACAATTTATTAAAAACAGTGCGGAGCAATAAATATAATAATATATGTATATACTAATGGAACTGTACATGTTAGAAATCGGGTATATTATTCTGCCCAGGATCGGAAAAATATGTCTTACTAGGTGAAACATGAGATCCTTTAGAGGTGAGAACCGGAGCAATCCCAGTAAATTCAATCTGATGCATCAGCTCAACTTGCTCCGCAATCAACCTGTTGAACTCCATTATTTGGTCCTTCACCAACAATTTAAGATAGTATGCCTTGAAAAAATCTTGATTTTCTTCTTCAAGTCTTTGCCAAACTGGAAGACAAGCAGCAAATTATACAAACCCACAAAAACTGCAGGCTATTCTAATTGCGTGGAAAGTGATAGGATATCAAGCAGATAAAAACAGAATTATAAGAACACATAAGCAATAACAAGATTTGGAATGTGAATGAGTGGCCACAAAAGAAGGTTGCTTAAATATGATTTTACATTATGATGTCACCCATTATCTCAGGAAGACATTGCACAGTAACAGTAGGAAAATGGAATGGTTTGGGCCGGTTGAAGTTACATCATCCATAATGTCACCTACCCATACAAGCAGTGAAGAAGGGATGGGTTGGTTTCAAGTCGGATAGGACCAAAAGTTCAAAACAAATTGCACTCCCTCTTTTCCAAACTTAGCTTCCCGTTTGTGGAAGCGTGTCCATGTTTGACTGCATATTACTCCTAATATGTATTGGTAAAAAGTTTGAAAAAACTATATTAGACTATGTTCATAAATTTTAATTACATATCTGTTTTTAAACCTTTCACCAATATATTTTAGGAGTAATATGCAGTCAAATATTGGCATGTATCCACAAACTGGAACTTCATTCTGGGATGGAGGGAGTATATCAGTATTGTTTAGATTCTTGAGAGTTAAGACCGCTAAAGAGACTTCATCTGTTGCTGATGGAAAGGCATCATTCATCCAAATAATGATAGGAACATGTAAAAATTCAAGCGAATGCAATAAATGGCTGATGATGCATGTGTTTAGTTGCAAACTAAGACCTTAGAACACTGAAATAGAGGAAAACAGAGAAAGATGTGTCTATACCCACAGGAGTTGAACAGCTTCACAATAATACATGCTAGGACAAACAGGACGTCTCTTAAAGAATAAAGATATATGTGCAATCACCAAAAGAAAAATCAGCTAATTAAGAGACTAAATGGTAACACTATAAAGGAAACACGCAGTACAGCGCAAAGTACAACACGTTCATGAATTTGCATTCAATGGATGCCTCAAGAAAGAGCATATTAGTGTTCAATTAACCTCAGTTGACACTAGACACTAACCTGGCCTTGGCGATAGAAAGCTTTTGGATTATCTTCACCATCACGAACCGCAAAGTCTGCCTCCAGCAATGCTCCTTCAAGGTCTCCTAACTTCAATCTGCAGACCTGAGGCAAAGAAGCCAAGTATGATTAAGCATAACAAAATTTAGCTGCCAAATCAGTCAAAAGGTAAAATGGTATAAAATACACAGTTCAAAGTACATAGTTCAATAGATGAAACATTTAAATGACTTCATAGGACTCTGATTGTGCGAAAACAATCCATTTAATATGAAAAAGAGGGAGAAAAAGTATACAAAGCTCTTTCATGATATACAAACTCCGCATAATGGAACAGGTGGAAATCTATTTACATAGTAGGTTGGAAAATATTTACAGAAAATCAACTTCTTCATGGGAAAGAGGACGTATGATATTTGTTTATGATATTACAATGACAAGAAAAAGCTAACAGTTGGAAAACATTTAAAGGTGGGGTGGATCACTGGATCATGATATAGAAGATGCAAAAGATGTATGCAAATAGTTACGGAGTATTTTTTATCTGTCTGTAGCTAATCCAGGCCACTGGTTTTTGTTTAGAGCACAAACCAGTATACTCTAGATTGCTCACACTTACCGTTAATGGCTTTGAAAGTCAATCAGGCCGCTTATATTTACATGAAACTCAACATTTTGAGAAAAATTGAGGTACCATATCAGGTGTGAGCTCTTTTAAGATAAGAGAGTAGAGTAACTTACTGACATATTTGAAAGGACCTGAGATTTTGTTTTCCTCAGAGATCCACTTTGCACTGCAGAAGCATAATGATCATGCAATCAGGTTTCGGAGATGAACGTTTGACCAAATTCAGTCAATTAAACAGTCTAATGGACAGCAACCAGAAGCAGATATGTGATTTACCTTCGTCAATGCCAATCAATTCCCAGCATGCATCAATATATCTGAGGGCCTTACGATACTTTCTGATAGCCATCTTGTAGTCTTGTTTCTGTACATACAAAAGTTCAGATCTCGTAAATAATGGTGTATTATCATAAGTATGTAAACTGCTAGCTTGTTTATCTATAGAGAGACGGGAAAAATGATCAATTTTCTATTACAAAAAGAAGAGGAAAATACTGTCCTCTTAATCCTGGAACACGGTTTGAATATAGAGAACAAGTAAACCCACACAGCAAAAACAGGAGAAGACTGTTGTACGAGAAAAATCTTGTCAAATGAATGTATTACCTTAAACCACTCATTGCCAAACAGTTTGATAGGTTCGACAGCAGCTATCAACCATGAGACGTCATTTGATTTCATATCGAGCCATTCAGGGTACATATCACCATCTTTGAAAAAGTTAAGTGTTCCATCATCTGCTCCCTCGGGAATTTCTCCACTGTCAACCACCAAAACATCGACAGTTGGACAGTGGTCATCCATTGTTGTAACAAGCTCAATTCTACGAACCACCGCCAAACCTTTTATCACCTTTCCAAAGACAACATGCTTACCATCCAAGTGAGTAGCCCCAGCCAAACTAATGAAAAACTGAGATCCATTGGTGTTTGGACCCGAATTGGCCATTGATAGCATCCCTTTCCTCGAGTGTTTCAGCTCAAAATTTTCATCTTCAAATTCCAAACCATAAATGGATTCACCAGTACCAGAGGACAATTTCCCCCCTTGGACCATATTACCTCTCATAACGTAATCAAAGCGTGACCCCTGCGGTAAAACCAGCTAAAATCAAGTAAAATAAAACAGTCTAAAAGTTTTTTGAATGGGAAAAGGCTGAAATAGTGTGTCATCAGACATCCGGCAACCACTTCATAGTTGTCAATAGCGAGAATAGTGGTCGCGATCGCGTTTCGC
>JAYMSH010000319.1:0-11996 GCA_036897905.1 Aragoa cleefii | reverse complement strand
GTTCCAACCTCTTTAAAGAGGCTAGCAGAGTGGGTTGCGTCGTAGATTCAAATCAAATTCGAGAGTGAGCCAGATGCTATAGTTTCAAGATGGATGTCCAGTTCTACTAAAAGTGCAAACCCATTGGTAAGGTGAGGAATCTTGTCATTTAATGACTGTTTGCAAAAATTTCAAATTTTCAAATTTTGTTTCTAATAAACTGATTCGGCATAAAATAGTGCTTCTAAACTCAACGTTTCAGAATCTACAGTCAAAATGACGCTTCAGAAACTGTTTCTGATAAAACTCCTATGGAGGTAATTCAAAAAATAATTTCTCATAAATTATTTTTACAGATGAGAAGTTTTGCAAGTAGACACTTATATTATTCTCTATGTCCCCTTACTTAGGTCATACGAGGAGGGGGGCATTTATAAAGAATATATTATGAAAAATTAAAAAATGTACATTTGTGGTATATATTTTTTAAAGATTTTACTAACACAAATATTTTTCTTAAAAAATTTACTAATATAATTTAGAACTAATGACTAATAAAGTAAGATAAGATTAGAAGGATGCATGGAGCAAGTATATTAATGAATTTCTTAATACTACTGGTTATCCATGGTATATTGCCAAAAATTAAGAACAACAGAGCTATTTAAGTTTTTAGGTCAAACAACGAAGATATTGCTGCCAGGAAGATAGAGAAATCAACATAAATACAAATTGTAGAAAACCATAAACATAGTACTTCGCCGCATTATTTAATGAAAAACACAATTGGGTTGATGTAAATTGGATACTTAATTTGCCTTTACTTAGTTATTTGTGTGTATACAGTGAATTAAATAATAGTGTCGTGCGGAATATGTAGGAGCGGGACACAAAAATCACTTGTGGCATCATAGAGGAGGTCGGTTGATAATTGATGAGTCTCATGAAATTTTATGATGGGTACCCAAGTGGCAAGACTCTCGGAGAGCTCCGAGAAACCATCTTGTTTGTAACAAGTTTGAGACAGTGTGTGTCTTAATTCCAGCACTTGATTAGGACGAAAAACCATGATGATCGAAAGCTTCAATGCGTGGCATTTAATGACCCTACATGTGGTCTTTTAAACTACACGTCCTTACTAATTATGTAAACATCGATCCAGATGCTACATATGTAGTGATTTTCTCTTCACATTTTTTTCCCCTTCTAATTTTCCTCTTAAATATGCAGTATGATAATCGATGAAGCAAAGAAACGTCGCCATTCCCATTTTCGGAACGTTATCGATACGGATACTTTAAAAAACGCCTAAAATACGGCAGTCGATCGTATATACTTTTGTTGACTTTCTGAAAACGTCTTAAGACGTTCCTGATACCATCAGAAAACGTAATGATGGCGGTCTATTTGAAAAATAATGTTTGGATTTGGAGATAATATGACACCGGAAGGGAAGATTTGGAGAGAGATGCATCGGAAAAGAAGACCTACAGCACATGATGACGGCAAAGCGAAGATTTAGGATTGTCTGAAGTTGGGTTTGCCCTATAAATGTTTATGCTGAATAAATAAGGCCCTTGCCCTTTAAATGTTTATGCTGAATAAATAAGGCCTTTGTAAATGTTGGTGCTGAATAAATAAGGCCCAATAATTCCAAGCTGTTCAAAAGTCCTTTTTTGGTTGAAAAGAAAGTTGGAACAGTTGGAGGCCGGAACCTTTTTTTCAAGAACAATGCACTGATCTGCATTTTCTTATAAGTACAACACATTTGTTTATAAGTACAATAACTTTGTATTATAAGTAAAATATGCACCTCAATACAATGTTTTTTCTCAAAAGTTACTGCCTCTGAGGCACCCAAGAAAGTTCTAAAGGTCATTATCAAATGTTTAACCTTAAAACTGATTAAATATTTTTCATTAATTTAATATATTTACATATCACATAATAAAACGTATCCGTATCCCTAATTTTTTTAGATTTACTGTTTTCGTATTGTGTTTCGTATCCTTACACATTTTTGTGCTTCATAGATCATGATAATCAAGTACTAATTTTTCAAGATGACTCAAATTTTAAATGTCAAGTGTTAAGTGTGTGATCTTCTTCAAAATGAAATAAGGTATCAGTTTAGATCCTATACGCAGATTCAGAGTTGCAATATTTTAACGTACCCTATACGAACATAACATAAATTTGCATCGTTTTTTCAAAACGCATTCATAAAGCTTGCATTTGCATTTTTCATAAACTAGTTGGGCTTGACAAGAAGGTGTTGCTCAGTTGGTAGAACACCTCTCATGGACGGTAGATGAGGAATCATTATCGATCGTCCAGTTGCATATTGAGCCGGGGGTCTCTACGGAAACAGTTTTCTTACGGGTATGACTGCGTACATCTTACCCTCTCCATATCATGCATATGGGCGGAAATTGAGTATGTTTGGTTTGGTTTGGTTTGGTTTATAAACTAGTTGGGCTTAAGTGCTTAACTGATGGATCACACACCGTGTACCTCGAGATTACTCGATGGGCAGCTTAAGCCTAGTGGATCCTGAGACCCAAAGCCGCATGGCCCGCTGTATGAAAGAGTTCTGGACTGGGACACCTAACCTCAGTAGAGATAAGGTGACTCAATTGCCATGGACCCGTTCTTAGGGAAAAAATTGAGTCTAACTGGGCCAAATTGAGCATAGCCCGTCTGTGCTTGGATGGCGTTTGGTGAGGGCAACTACGCCAGCGAGCTGATTACCTTCAATGAGGTGGTCAGTAATTATTTTCATGACATAGGGGTATTGGATTTGATTATGTTAGTGAGCGAATTTTCTCTAATTTATGTTAGATTTATCGAAATAGTTATGTTGTTATATATGTTGGTTATATTGATATTGTGAAAAGAAAAAAAGAGGTCATGTTGGAGATTTTTCGCCGAATTACACAAATTGCAGAACTAGCTCCTAACCAGTCTTGTTCGTTTGACCTCTTCTCCCCTACTAGCCCAGCCGGGCATAAAAGCCAAACATATCCAATACACATCATCCCGATAGTTGTTGACCAACTAACACAATGAAGTTAGTTCAATAACCTCTTTAAAAATAACGCTTCATATATTAATTATAAAATTTCGATTAATACTCGATAAATTCATAACTTTTATAAATTAATATTTTATTTCGATCTCATTTGATAAATTAATAAAAAAATTCAGTCTTGACATTATTAATTTATAGAGGTTTTATTGTACATGAGAAACTAAAATAGCAAGACTATAAGGCTTGAACTATAACCCGAATCGAACACAAGTTATAAAATGATTCCGTCTTTTTATTTCTTGCTCTCCGATAATATGAAATAATGACCTGCTTGGTATTATACAGTCATTTACTGGTTAATTAGACATGTAAAATCTAAGAAAAATCACTTTTTTTTTTCTTTCCCTACATATGGAAAACCCACTTACAAACTATACTAAATTTTATAGTTTATCATTTTTAGATTCAGGTTCGTCGTTCATAATTTTTCTCTTATTTTTATTTCAGGCTTTTAGTTTTATACTTTTATAATTGAAGGTTATGCAAAAAAAAGTTTATTTAGGGTTTAGGGTAGCCCTAAAATAAATTTAAACTCTGATTAAAATCATTACACGTATAAAAAATAATTCGTTTCACACGACTGGTCATTTATAAAATTCGTTGTCTATTAGTTTGTTCTATCTAAGGAGATGAAACCAAAGTGTCTTGACTACTTTTCTAGTACTTCTAAACACGATACATATTACTGCACAAATATACTAACAATAATTCAAGATCAGCATGTATTTGTTTATACCAAAGTCATGTATTGTATTTTTCTTCAATGACCGAAAAATCATGTGTTTTTTTCCAGCAAGTTCTATTGGGGAAAGCTAAATTAAAACAAGGGGGAAAAAAGAGTGACATTAAAAAAGAAACTCAGAGGTTGTTGCCTCCATATCCTAATCAATTTATCTTTGACTATATTTTCTGGTATGTATGGAACGAGGATAGCTGGTTTATATCGGCTGATAAGAGATTTCCTATTCCACTATGTAACGAGCAAGGGATTATCTATCGTTCTGAAACAAGCCACATATCAAGTGAATGGCTAATAAACATAAGATTAGTTGAATAAATTGAAGACCATAAACCATAGGTGATATGTTTGAGTCCTGCCATCAAGTAGGTGAACGACATCAGGGTTGAGTTGTGCATACGAGGTTAATGATTTTAGCTCCAATGGCGTTTTTTTAGTTATTCTCTCCGAATCAAAAGCAACCCAGCTCGGAGTGTCATTGATTTATTCTTTCTTCTTGTAATATAATAACCAACATTGATTTTTATCTTTTTCTTTAATGTTTATCCTTCAGAAGAAAAATAATAATGATAATAAAGATATTCGAATAATAAGTAGTAAACTTTTAGAAGGACATATAAATTCTTATTTTATAATGGTTAGATTAAATCATGATGTTGTAACAATTTGCAATTAAGTGATATTAACATTCTAACAATCATAAGGGAATTGAACTTTCCACTTAGCTAAGAAGTAATTTCTATAGGTTGTGATTTCTTTTTTATATGTGTCTCTTGTTCTGTATGCATAAACGGGGAGGTACTGGGGTGAGATTTTATTATATAGAATATTTTTGTAAAATTTACTTTTTATTTCTTTAAGTTTTATTCCATCGCGTTCTCGATTAAAATATGGACTCCTCCCGCATACATTTCACTTGACCAAAGTGAGTTTATTCAATTATGTACTTTTGTCAATAATCCTTTTTAACATTTTTAGTTTGAATGTTTAACTTACCACCAAATGTATTTTTTGGCAAATTGATGAAAAATAGTAAGTATCTACTAGCATCTTTTTATTTACTTTAAAAAAATGTAACTAGAGGCAACTTTTTAAATTAAGCGGGGAGGGTATATAGCGTCAACCGCCCACTAACCTTCTCCCACGTGTAGCCTTATGAACTTGTTTCAGTATGACGAGGCGAAGTATAAATGTTTTGGGAAAGCAAACAATCTCCGTCTAGTCTAAAATCTATATGTATTCAATTCAATCGAACACGAATCAATCAGAACAAAATTACGAAAGAAGCCATGAGAGTTCATCGTCTCCAGATTGTATCAATTGCTCTCCTACTCGTACTGCTTTCCACAGTCATTTCGTTTGCCGAAGAAAGTTTCGACGTTCGTCAACATTTATCCACTGCAACCAGGTATTGTTCAGTTTGCAGAATCACTGTTCGATTGATCCATTTATAGTGCATCAATTTGGTGATTATTCGTGTGCGAAACATAGATGAGCGTGTGATTGCTCTAATTATCCATTTTGTGAGTACCAAGCTGAGAAACTGTTTGTTTTCTGTGTAGATATGAGGCTTCGAGAGGAATTATTGAGAATTCGTTTGTTCCTTCGGATATTGGCGATGAGTGTAAACCTATTCATCTCAATCTCGTGGTAATCTTCGTTTGATATTTGCAATTGATTTTTTTCTGTTGTTTTGCGTTTCAAATTTGGAAGTTGCTGCGAAATGTGATTTTAGGGCAGCATATGAGGAGACGGATTTCCGTACATTTATCTTGTGATTTATCCACGCGCAGTGAATATGTTCCATGGTTTAAGTTGATTGATTTGTTTTATTCGATTTTCTACGAAACTTTTTGAAATGTTGCATTCTGAACTCTGAAATACTTAAGGGTGTCAAGTAGCAATGATAACGGAAAAACGAGTTTCTGCGGTTTCAATTACCAGTTGATGCTCAGTGCGTGTGCTCTTATTGCTTTGGCTTAGAGGCGGCTTAGGGACTTTGCGACTAATTTTAAGCTGAATGAATAGTGTTTTGCTGTAGATTTTATGGTTTGTTTAATTTTAGGCTTGATTATGTAAGTTTTAGGCTCAATATTAAAAGAACAAGCCGTAGCTGCGTCTTACTTACTTACTTCAGAGAGGGTTCATGTTGTGCATCTTGCCGGTCTATCGTCATGATAGGACAACTGGATGAACCCATTATGCTGCATCAATTGCTTCTTTACCATCATCCTCATCATCATTATTATCATCATCATCTTTTCCTTCAATAAGTTTAGATTCTTGACTAAGCATGGATGACATAGTAACTAGTATAATAATTGAGTTTGCAGGCAAGGCATGGAACTCGGGCTCCCACTAAGAAAAGGTTGAAAGAACTGGAAGGCTTTGCCTCTCGCATTGAAGTCCTTTTAGAAAATTTAAAAGATCAGAAGTCGACTAAAGAGAAGATACCTGCATGGTTATGGGGATGGAAATCTCCTTGGACGGGGAAGCACAAGGGTGGTGAGTTGATTAGGGCAGGAGAAGACGAACTGTATCAACTTGGGATAAGAACAAGAGAAAGATTTCCTGAACTATTTCGTGAGGATTACCACCCAGATATATATCCAATCAAAGCTACTCAGGTTTACAATTTTATAATTATTACAATTTTTGTGGTTTTTATTACATCTGCACTTCAAATGAGATATTTATACCATAATTTTCAAATTATGCTGCTTGCTGATAGGTGGCAAATCACATGAAAAATTGGTTCGTGTTTTTATGTTTCATGCTTTTCCTCTAGTTCTCTGAAAGTGCATATTCTGATTTATTCGAAATTTTAAGATGATATTCAGATTTACTACAGTGATCTTTCAGTTGTGCAGCTTCCTGCTATTGCTTCTTTCTTTATCTCTTTCTTCCCCCACCCACCCCTACCTCCCAACGTAAGGCTTGCGGGTATTCTAGATTTTCTTTATGTGCTTACTAGACTCTATTTAGGTGCTGTACCCATTGTTAAATTTTACTAGTGATGTTTAATGCTAGGTTTCTCGAGCTTCGGCGAGTGCTGTAGCATTTGGCATGGGGCTTTTTAGTGATCGGGGTAATCTTGGACCAGGACGTCATCGAGCTTTTGCAGTTACAAGTGAAAGCCGTGCAAGTGATACAATGTTGCGATTCCATGATTGCTGTCAAAACTACAAGGTAAAACCATTTATTGCCACTATTTTGGGATGCGATTCTGGCACAACATATATTTAATTAGGTGTGCATTCATCTGGTGCAACATTTTCATCCTCTTTAACGTAGTAAAGTATGCGCATTAGCTAATGAATACCTCTTCCAATATGATATTACATTGGCCACTAATATTATTCTAGTTTTCAAGTGTTTAATTCAATCATATCTTGCTTAAATTAATATATTAATGAATTTAGTTTATTTCGAATGGGTAGTTTGTATGGTAAGCGAGGGCTTTTCTCCATTTTAATGATGTCGGAACATAAAAAGTAGTGATGCTTGAGCTCTGCTCTCCTAAATATATATCTAGATTATGATGGAAATTTCCTGCAAAATAGCTGGAGATAAGTTTTATTGCATAAAACCTCCATGGTATTTGTTGCAAACAAGTTCAGATGTGGCTTACGGCTGTTTTTATCCTACTGTAGTATGCATTGCATTGGGTTGCTGTGATTGCTTTTTGCACCTTTTGCGCATGTAGTGGATTGCTTCTTCGTCCGACATTCTGTAAAGTCTTTGAAACATCTTCTAGTTTCTGATTCTCCTAACTCATTGTTAAAAGTCACTGAAATCCGTATGTTTATTTTTTCTCCAAAAAAAGAAAAGAAAAGTGAATTACTCGTAGTTAATTTTTTCTGTTATTGTGAGCTTTTAAGGGAAGTTCTTTTAGTAGTCACTCGTCATCTATTTCTGATATAACTTTTTTGGTGAAAAATTACGTACATGAGATTTATCTTGTGCGGCGTGTTGGTCATCAAATTGTAGACTTACACCTTGTTGAAGAAGTAAGTTAATTTTGCTGACTCTAAAATGTTTTGTTGTTCTTGCCTTTTTTAATACAGTCCTTCCGGAAAAGTCAGGAACCAGCAGTTGATAAACTCAAGGAACCAGTCTTAGATGAGATAACTCAAAAATTAGTAGCACGTTTGGGTATAAAGTTCACGCGCCAGGATGTTTCAACTCTGTGGTTTTTGTGCAAACAGGTATTTAATCTTTTCCACCTTCTTTTGTTCAGCACTTAATCAATTCCCGCCCCTCTGTGTGTGTGTGTGTGTGTGTGTAGTTGGAGAATAATTAGTTACATTCTTTGTAGGAAGCATCACTGTTGAATAAGACTGATCAAGCATGTGCTATGTTTGCTCCATCTGAGGTACTTTCACTTCCTTTTCTCTTTGATGAATAAATAGGATTGCCCATTATCTTTTTTTTTTGTTCAAACTCATGAGCGTGGGTTAGCTTTCCAAATAGATGAATAATGTCATGTTCAACCTTGCAAATAGACTTGATAAAGTTATATTATAGTGTTCAACTGAAACAACATCATGAGTGATGACAAATTTCACCTTATTGCTGTCTAACCTTTAACAGTTTATTGTGTCTTTTGCAGATTGGTTTGTTGGAGTGGGCAGATGATCTTGAGGTATTTATAATGAAGGGCTATGGTAACTCGTTGAATTACCGAATGGGAGTACCTTTACTTGACGATGTTATCCACTCGATGGAACTAGCAATCAAGGCTAAAGAAGGTATGTCTCTTTCACTTCGTTTTCTTAATTTGCTATCTGGGAAGGGGTAGGCGTGAGGAGAATAATTGAGGGCTTGAATGGTTTATATTTGGGTCAGTGTGGAGAAACAAGAAAATCCGAATTGGAGAATTTTGTTTATGCGTCTTCGGTGATAAATTTGTTGGTATGGCATATGAAAACATCCGAAGTTTCCTTCTGATAGCAGAAGAGTTGGTTTATTCTCTTTCCATCTAACATTGCTTTGTTGTTATATTGTTCCCTCGCCTGGTAATTAGCTGGACTTACTCCTGGGAGCTATGAGATGGCCACACTGCGCTTTGCTCACGCTGAAACCCTTCTACCATTTTCTTGTTTGATTGGACTGTTCCTTGATGAATCTCGTAAGTATCTTCTTCTTCCTCCGGCCTTCTTCTCCTCCCTCCCTCCGTCCTTCGTCCTTCTTCTTCTTCTTCTTCTTTTTCTTCTTCTTAAGCTCCTTGTTTCAGTCTATCCTTAGATTCTTTCTGCTGGATTTTCAGAGTTTGAAAAGATACTAAGGGAAGAGCCCTTGCAAACACCACCGAAACCTCCCCAAAAGAGAATCTGGCATGCCAGCACAGTCGCCCCATTTGCTGGAAATAATATGCTAGTTCTGTATAGCTGTCCTGCCAAGAGCTCAAGCAAATACTTTGTTCAAGTACTGCATAATGAACGCCCTATTCCACTGCCGGTAAGCTCATCATAGTCTATTAATTTGAACCTTGTTTTCTACTCTTTTACAAGTGCAATTATAGAATGTGCACTAAAAAATTCCATGCTGCGCATTATAGAACTGTAATCTTACCTCTAAATATTCACACAGTTGAATTCTGGCACACAACTTTTTGCAATGGGTTTGATTGAAGGGAAATGTATGTGTGGGCCAAAATTGAAGCACAAGTGTGTATCAGTTGGGACAATGAAACATTTTCCTTACCTCCTGCTAACGAACTCTTATTTTATTTTTTATTTTTTTTTATGTGATGTGTTTCCCTTTCTTTTTGTAGGGTTGTAAAAATTCTTACGTTTGCTCCTTCGATGTATTCAAGGTACGAATTTTTTTTTTTTGTTAACATGGGTTTTAGCCTGAATGATTATTCTCTGATGGACGTTGACAAAATTAATCTCTGATCTTTCAGGAAAGGATAGCTGCTGCTCATTTAAAGCACAATTACAACGAACTCTGCGATGCGCAGTCGAAACAACCAGAGCAGATATCATCAAGCAGTAAGTTATGGCAATTATTCAGTTGGATCTTCCCAGCCAATGCTAAGCAATCCGAGGTAGATGAATTGTAATTTTGAACGGGGAATCTTACTTGTAGGGCAAGCCCATTCACTCATCATCTGACTAAATAGTATCAATCCAGAAGGGGCAAAATCTCGAGGCTAGCTAACTACGGGAAGCAGAGCTGTAGATTGTTAAGATAGGCTAAAGTACCTGTAACAATTTTGTGTTTTGTTTACACCACCTTATGATGTAAACTTTGTTTACACAATGGATAAAGGTCCTGCTGTATCCAAACCAAGATCTCACATGTCGCGTTGCAAATTTCAAGTTCCCCTCATTGTTCGCCTTTTGATTTCTTTGGACATTTGTAGGATTTGTCTTGTGGAGAGAATAACCGTTGAACTGTTGGGTGTGCATGTCTATTGTCTGTTCATCGTTCGAAGATTCATAACGAACCAATATGATTTAAGTACTAACAAAATTGAAATTAAAACATGAGAACTGAATGATGAATTAAGCGTTATCATTATCTGTGGTGTATGAATAAGCTCTGGAATAATTTTGGAAAGGAAGAGATGAGAAGAAACAGAAACTTTTCTGAATCTAAAGTGTGAGTTCTCATGCACATCTTAAACTGTAATGTATATTTAAAAATAAATAGATCTGCTGTAAGTGTGTAACCCATTTTAAATCTAAAGTGTGAGTTTCGAATTTCTTCAAGAATGGTAGTATCTCTTAATTAAACTACCTATCCTATCGGACTGCTCCATGTCCACAAACATCTAAAAAAAAATCCTTCCCAAAAATGTCTTAGAGTTTTCGGAATCCGCAGCTTTCAATACCATTATGTATCAAATGGTCCAAGCTTCATTGGCCAGTTTGTTTCGGTTCCATAACATGTGAATGAGCCTTTAGTCTATTTACACGAACCTGAGAGTTGTTAATGTATCTCCAAGAAGGCAAGAAAACCACAAGAAGTTTTCATCCAGCCATCTGCAATCTCTTAGCTTCCTCTTTGGCCTCAATGATTTTGGCAGATTGCCAGCAGCTGTTATACATGTGTATATGGCGAATCATTAATGACTTTGCATAGCAGAACTTCAGAAACCAGTCGTGTTAAGGCAGGAGGGTTAATTTTTCACAAGGTGAGCATCAGCAATTGAAGAAACGAGATCTTCTCGAGATTGTGATCTCCTACTTTGAAGACGCATTTGACCTCTGTTTGGGGAAGTGTACGACGACAGATCAGTAAACTGTGTGCCACCACCTCCCAAACCAAACCCATTATCGAACGGCCTTTGTTGAGCGCTTGCAACAGTCGGGCTTAGTGGTGCCTTAACCCTTCCATCTCCTGGAACAAAATATCAATAAGACAAAATGCCATATTTTTAAGGCTCATCAACAATTCCAAATTAAAGTTCACATCAGAAGTATGTAAATGTTCATGTTCCTTAACTAGATAGATATGAAAGTAAAGGATTTATCTTCTGTACTCTCCAATTAAATCGAAGCTCATTAGTTTCAAGCAATTTCTATAGTGTTTCTGAAGCATTTCAGGAAAAGTCAGCGAAAGTTCCTATAAGTATCTAATACTTAGAAGCTTAAATCATTAATTGGAAACCATATTTTGATTCATGATATCAAGGCAAAGCTTCTCATATGCAGAAACAGTTTTGAGAATCACCTTCAAAAGTGTTTCACCCAAAAACAGTTTTTGTAGTGTCTTTTTAGCTCTAGTTTCTGATAAACTGATTTTGCAAATACTGATTTATGGAGAATCAGTTTCTCAGAAACAGAATCTGAAAATTTGCGGATGAAATTCCAAGTGTATGGCATCTCGAGGATTCCCTGAAATGAGCACATTACAGCCAAAAGTAGAGAAAGATGTCGAGCAATGCATCATGGTTACTATACGATGGGGACCAGAACTTTATATTTTTTTTTCAGCTATGCTTCTTATATAAGAATAATAAATCAAACACCAAAAAAGCGTTAAGTTGCTTATTGACCTAAATACCAAAAATCTCAAAGTAAAACTTATAAACAGATTTACATGACTATCAGCACAAGTAAGAATATGCTTCCGAGTAGCATTCATAAGCACCCCTATGTGGAAGGAAGAGGTTTTACCTGTATTGACAAGACTCCAGCGCCGAAACCAGGAAGGAGCTGGGATGTTGAGAACTGA
>JAYMSH010000318.1:0-12017 GCA_036897905.1 Aragoa cleefii | reverse complement strand
TGAATAGGCCCCTGCAATCGCCCAGACTGCCTATGCATTTGGGCCTGCCCTGAATGTTATCATGGAAAAGGAAAATATCTCCATATAAGGTTTGAAATAACTCGAGTGGTATGAAGTGGAGATCATTCGAAAATGGAAAGAAGTGGGGAATGACAGTCTAAACTAAACTTTTTAAATTGGAAATGAAATTAAAATAAGCTCAAATGAACCATCATATTCCAATGGAAAACCACTGCAAGCATCCCATATGCTAGTTGGTGACACGAATGTAAATAACTAATTTGACATCGTTAATCTCACTATATAAACCTCATAAATAGTTAAGTAGTTTGCATAGTTGAGTTCATTGCATTTGTATAGTCCATTGTTTAAATTTAATAATAATGATGGCAAGAAATGAATAAAACATACTTCAATTAATATTTATTACATATGAATTAGTGATTCATTATAATGAAATTGCTCGACCAACATACCCCCCAACAGTTTGGGCTTACTAGTAACTAGGCCCAATAAAAGCCTCCCCCACCCCAAAAGAAATCATAACTCGTTCCCATCGCTTTTTTCGACCCAATCGCTACCCATTCACACCTGGAAATCGTGAGCATTGCCCAACGATGTTTCCCAGTTACCGCCCCCAATGACCCAAATAGGTCGCCGCCTCGGCCTAGGGCTTGCTCGCGGCCATGTCCTCTCCCATTTCCTAGTTGTTCTCCTCTTTTGACCCACACCGTCAAAACTGCTCCGATCTCATGCCCAATGCCTCTCATCTCATCCCAATATCTATAGTCTCGATCCGTTCCGCTACCCCACTTCTCGCATTTTCTGCATGTCGTTATCCATCCGCGGCTTCGTCTTCCACATCTCCTCCCGCTAGTGTGTTCATAGTTCTTCAGACATCTTGTGCTGGAATTCATCTCGGCATGTTCTTTTTTGATCCCTCACTATGCGGAAGCATAGGTAGTAATCGTTGTTGTAAAACTTATGCTCGTCTAGAAAGAATCATTGTATAGCATCATTAATTTGATTGAAATAAATGATAATCAAAGTTTGTGTATAGATATTTTCCTGCAAGCATTTATTATGTTAAAGTGATCAATTATGTGAAAATCCAATAAACGTCTTTATGAAAGCTTTCAGCTAAAAATGCATGACAATTGTATACAATGGGATTAATGCTATTAGGTTTGATTTTCGTAATAGAGTTAGCAACTATCATATCCCTACCGATTTGAATATGAGGTATGTTGTGGTCAAGATATTGTCCTCAACTGCACAGGCATGTCAGTTTTATCCTGAACAGATTGGTTAGGTCTTACCAGGACATGAGACATCAAATGTCATGAGATCACATGTTACTAAGGACACGACATTATAGTTGAAACCATTGAAGCCTTTAACTGGTTCTCATAAACATTGTCAATAATGATCAGGCACTGCGGATCATAACCAGTCGTCACTCGACGAACTCATATGGAGGATTCAGTTGCACTTTTGGCCTTTCAACCATTAACATGTTGGATGTAATGGTTCTTTATAATAGGGAACGCTTGTGATTAGATCGGATTTACTCCTCCCTTTTTTGGAAGTAGAAAAACTAGGCTAGCATGTAAATCTCACGAACTAACAAGAAAACTATGAAAACAATGAATATTCTCTAGTTATAAATGGAGAGCAACGTCAATATCTAGACATCACGTCTGCAATGCGTAAATGAACGCCAAACTATCAATCTTGACTGCAGTTCTTCCTACAAACCGTAGAGATCTCGACAAAGAACCTAGTTCGTTGGTGTTTCTTGTGTAATTCCACAAAGAAACCATGTGACAAAATTTAATCTCATTTAAAAGTTCAAACTTAAAGTGAAGTGTTTAATCTAATTATTGCAGTGTGCAAAATATAGAAAGTCTCATATCTCATATATAGACTAACACATTGTTTGGAGTCACTCGATCGAACACAGAGCATGTGGTTTCGTGGGTGTTTGCAACTACTTTTTGTAAATTGATTATTGCTATTTTGTAGCATAAGCAGTCATGTTGGTGTTTACAAATGCAACTTCTGCTATTTTTCAACTATGTAAAAGCTGCTATAAACTATTTTAAAAAAGCACTCATTAGGGTGATTTCAGATTCTTTATTTTCAGTGGCAAATTTGTAAATATTTAGTCTTGCATTTTTTCAGAATCAGATTTTGCAAACACCCCACTTGCAACTTACTCTATTTTTTAACACTTTTTGCAAACACCCACCAACTTCTCTATAAACTACTTAAATCTGATTTTGCTTCTTTTTAGCACAAGCAGTTTGAAAGAATCATTTGCAAACAGGCACTAAATAGTTTCAAAGCAGTTTATTGACAAAATTGCTGGCACCCTCCTTCAATCTTTGTAACTTAAAAAAAGTAAATAATAATAATAATTATTATTATTATTATAAAGGAAAAGGACGGCATCAATGAAAAACTTGCTTGCACCATCCATACAGACAACCCTCCATGGGGTATCTGTAATTTTGTCAAACTATTGAGATAAGCAGATTTGTCACACAAAGTTACGGGTGCTACTACACGATAGTACTTTCCGACTTTGTGAACAAAAATAAAAATCAGTATGTAAAGGATGAGAAATGCAGAAAGCAAGATCACATACTTTCTTGCCTATACTCTCGGTTGTGCTCCGAGACAACTTGGTCCACTCTTCGACCAATATTCTGCAGATAATTCCGTACCTTGGAGAGCACCTGAAATTATGAAAATCCAAGAGAATATTAGAAATTGCCAATACTGAGATTGGACTGGTTCTAATATTCCCCCACCCCTTCCCCCCTCTTTATTTTGCTTCGGAAAAGTTACACCAGGAGTTTGACCTGACCCACAGGTTGCTAATAGATTGGAGATCCACTGAACCAACATGATGTTTTAAACATAGGATTAGGATTGGCACTTGAGACATACCTTATCCTTGGGTAGGTCTGCGCTGGTTGACTGCAGTTTTTGAAGGCGTTTCAGAGTCTTTTCCTCACATTTCATCATATCTTCACACCACTCCCTCCACTTTACTTCCTTAAATTGTTCATAAACTTCTTCATTGTCAGACATCTCACCTTCCTCTTTAACTAAAGGTTCAGTCTTCTGTGACCTTGAAGTTCTCGTTCTGTTCAATTGAACACCCGGAGGCGCAGCTTTTCCTTGTCTGCCTTTGCCCCGCAACGGCAGTTGGGCTTCTTTCTGACGCTTAGCATTCTTACGGCCAACTTTCCCAACAGCATTATTCACGCCAAGAGCTGCAACTTCCTGAGAACAGATTAGGAGTATTAACTACTTATATGCAGTAGATAAATTTGGAACAATCCTAACCCACGCAACATGCATAGCTTAAAAGAAGGAATTTTGTGTACAATAATTATTAAATTTATTAACTCTGAAAGCCCGACAAAGATTAATAAAAGAGTTGAGTGGGAATTGATACTTGTTATATGTACGCACGTCCATGGCATAAGTGCAGGCAAGTAACAACTAATTGAAATCTAATGCTGAAAAGTAACAATGATGACAGTAAACTAATTCTTCTCTGCTAAGTACAGAAAACTACCACACGAGACCATCGGCCTAAAATTGGTTCGAACAGGCAGCGAATGATAATATGTAAAGAAATTTAACATTTCGAAAATACTCTCAGCGGGCTAACAGATTTGGCTTGGTCATATCATTTGAGAAAAGCATATCAGTGTTATTATATCCAATATGGTGGGATCCAGAGTAAAAGGGGGCATTGTGAAGCTCGTTCTTTCAATTCAATGTTGTGTTGACATATTCAGCCTACCATTTCCAGAAGCTGTGAAGCTCGTTCTTTCAGTTGAGGAGCACGAGGTAAAAAGGTTTCATGATGCTGAAGTTCCACAGGTGCAATCTTCTTAGAGAGACCAAGCTTATCATCTAATCTTATCTTTTCCCAATTGCCAAATCCGTGATAATAAACTCCAAGCAGCAACCTTGCATCATCCTCTGATGGTACCAACAGGAAAAAGTCAAGTGACAGTCATAACAGCAAATCATACGCAACATCCCAACCTCCCTCAAAAAAAAAAAAAGAAAGATAATTCCCTTTCCCACGCAGGAAATTCAAAATAAATAGAATTTAAACAATATGAACCAAATGACAAATTACCAAAAAAAGAACAGTAAGTGAAAGATGGAATATATAAAATCACAATTAACGGAAATTACTTACTCTGGTTCCAGCCACAACCCTTAGACCATGTGGCAGGTTTGAGGTATGACAGCACTCTGAATTGAGAGACAGGGTCTTCATACCGGTTAATCCGCTTGGCAAGGTGCTGGAGTTCCTCAACACGGCTCAACAGTTCATCTGCCTTCACAGGGACGCCAAAAAAATCCAAAAGTGGCCCCTAACAAACGGAATACAAGTTTCAGATACCATATCTGCAAGTGTTTTTAAACCTATTAACCTAGAATGAAAATAAGACAGGCACAAACCTTTAGGTCAATAGCCTGTCCTTGAACTGCTTCTTTGCAGCCATCGATCAGGGTGTCATAAAGCTCGATTTGTGCTTCAGTCGGAGCAGCTTCAACAGCTCCACCAACTTCTGCGGCTATCAAGCTTATCTGGCTATCAATCCCAAACTTCTTAGCCTATTTAAAGTCGGCAACAGTAAGATAAATATCCAATAATTGTGCACACACTGAAATATTAACAGAAGAATATGGAAACTATTCAGCAGAACAGAAGATACCAAGAAAGTTAATGTGGAGTTTGCTTTGGAGTCTAAGATTTAGATCAATTTCTCAATTATTTGAAGTAAATTAATCTAATTATACAATAAATCCAGCACACACACATAGAAGAGAATGTGTAAGGAATTTGGAATAGTTTGTCACAAGAGTAAATCACAAGCCAAAAAATACCCAGTTGGAAATTCGTGTATTTTGGCAGATAAGACTTCATCTTTTCTCCAAACGTATCTTAGCACTATGTCTTGAAATATACAGGAGAATATTCATTTTTGTCATCAAAAGAGAACAGGAAAAAATGGAATTTTTCCCATCACAAAGAGAGGAGCAAAGAACAGGATGGTGAAAAAAAAGACAATATACGCCCGAGACTTCTCTTACTAATTCTCCTAATGCTTGCAAATATCATACTGGATTAGGCAATCTTACCGCACGAGAAAAACGTGTTGCATCTCTTTTTGGCAAGTTTCCATAGGACCATCCTCTTACTTGAGCAGTAGCACCTTCAAGCATAGGAGCAGAATAACCAAAATCCACCTTTCGACGCTTTGTAAATTTATCATGGGATTCAACTCCTTTCTTTTTCCTTTTATTAATCTTCTCAGTTTCAGGTGGTAAATGCTCTGCATAACTCTTAATGTTTCTTGCAGCTCGAGGAGCTAAACCATCCTGAACATTTTTATTAAGAACCAAAAGAAGAATTATTACTCTAGATTATTATATGTAATAAACAATCTGCATTAGCATGGGTAAGCTGGCATACTTCGGCTAGCGTAACAGCTTCCGGCTTTATCATCCGGCTCCAAAAAGAACCATCTTCTTCTCCACCGCAAAAGTTTGCCACCTATAAAAGGTAGAAAGAAAAATACCAGCTTAAAGTAAACAAAAGAAGAAAAACCCGCAAGTTAGAAAGCACATGTCACCGATCTAACCTTAAAAGCACTTAACAATTCACTTCCTTGCTCTCCTTCATTTAACTTGTCTTCAACCTTTTCTGCCCTCTCAAGAATCTCATCAATATCCATACTGAGAAGTCTTTTCTTGCTTTCCTCATCATTTTTTTCTTCTTTAAATAGCTCCTCTGCCCCAAACCTCAAAATAGCTGAAAGCTCATTCTACGTAACAAAAGACAAAAAGTCAAATGCAGCATCAATGAAATAACATATAATGTACTTATCTCATGCCAAAGAGAGAGCACTGGCACAGCAAATAGTTCAAACTAATGCAATTGGTTTATGACAATACTTACTTTATCAAATGTGCTTCCCTTTTTAGCTTCTTTTTTCTCTAATCTTCCCTCTGCATTTAGTTTTTGAATAACCAAATGGTCCAGAACCTTCAAAAGAAACAGCATGAGATCAAATACAGAAAATCTCACCAACTATGAGCAGTTTCTGTTATAGATATTACAAGGTGCATATAAACCACGGAGTATTCATAAGCATCTCAGTATAGCATACCATCTTTTTCTTCGCCCGCTCCAGGATATCTTCCTCAACACTCTTGCTTGTGACAAACCGGTAGATGTTAACTACTTCCTGCTGCCCAATTCTATGCGCTCGACTCATTGCCTTAACCAAAAAACCAAAAGATAAGATGTCGAGAAACAAAAATTAAGAGTACGGATGCAACAAAATCATCTGGTGCTAACCTGTAAATCATTTTGTGGATTCCAATCTGAATCAAATATAATAACTGTGTCCGCAGTAGCAAGATTAATGCCCAAGCCACCGGCACGAGTGGAGAGAAGAAAACAGAAATCATCACTGCCAGGAGCATTGAAATGCTCCATAGCCTGGTGGCGCAACTCAGATTTGGTACTACCATCAAGTCTCTGAAACTGGAACCCCTTAAGAGCCAGATACTCCGCCAGTAAATCCAACATTTTGACCATCTGGAGACCAAGAAAATCATTCATTATATCTTCTAAAATACGGTGAAGATACTGACAAATCATGTGCCAAGTACATCACCGGAGATCATTGGTTATTACAAGGCCAGGCATAAATGGTAATAGACAAACAAAAACAATTTATCACCAGAAGTGTATAGCGTGTAAATTAAGATACTAATATGGCCTGGGAGTCCCGGTTCATGCCACATTTGGTCTATATTAAAAGACACCAACAATTCATCTCAAGTCATACTAGACAAATCTGTTGTTGCAACAACATATTTATCCAAACCTTTGAAGCTCAAGCCACCTTGACAAGCACAACACTTTATCTAAAGTTCCTAAACATGCAAGTACTGGCACGGAGATGTAAAAGGGGAGGCAGTAAATCTTTCCTGGGAATTAGAAAGATACCGAAGCCTGCCACAATAATGAATAAAAAGTCACAAACCTGAGAAAATATCAGCACCCGGTGTTTCGTCTCATGCAATCTTTCAAGCAGCTTATCCAGTATGACCAGCTTCCCGCTGCTTAGGATTACACGCTCCAGTTTAGTGCTACCCAATATATTCATATCCCCACCATAACCATGGTCTGCACTTTCAAATAGAAATGGATGATTGCAGCATTTCTTCAACTCCACCACAATATTCAAAAGCGAGACCTGCATAAATTAGCACACTTAACAATGAGAAGTTCTGTGACCTATGTTCCACATTTCGATCAAACACTCAAAATAAGCAAGAATTACGCAGGTGGGGGGCGTCTGGCACATGTCAACTACTTTTGAAGGTACAAAATGATGTGAAGGACAGTGTCCAGCTACTGGTGAGGCACTCAAAAAGTTACATAGATACCAGGATAATTTGATAACGAAATAGTGGCAGCATATAGCTTCGGGGCTACAATCTGCCAACAGCATTCCAAGAACCCCAAGAAACTAACCTGATTTCCACGGACCCCCTTATTCAAATCCTGAAAGTTGCGTTCCAAAATCCACTTATAATACCTGTAAAGATTTTTTTGAAAATTAAATTAATCAAAATAATCACTCAAGCCCATAAAGAACATAATAATAAAAGCACTTACTGTTTCTGTAGAGGAGACATTTCAACCCTGAGGATGCGTTCAATCTTCGGAGGTAAGGATTTCTCTACATCTTTTATAACTCTTCTTAGAATGTGGGGTCTCAACTCCGTGTGCAGATTGGCAAGCTATAGAAAAGTGGAAAATAAAATGTTTCATCGCAGTAATATTCCCGAACTTCTACAGACCTAATGTAAAATCAAACTAATGAGACGCAAAAGAAAGAATATTGTAATACCTCCATTTCATTGAAAGAACTAAGATTCTTGTACCTCTGCACAAAGTCATCCTTACACCGGAACTTGTCAGGATCAAGAAAATGAAGCAACGCCCTGGCATTGTGAGGTTAAATAATAATATATCAAAACTTAAAACTCAGCATAAATAATAGATAAGGTGCCAGAATCAGAAGAGAATACAGCAGAAATGAACTAATTTATGACCTTTCGTTCATTTAAACAAGGCCTGCCTAACACCAAACTAGAAGAAAACAAATCAACACAATTACGTTTACAGGTTTCTTTTCTTTTCCTGGGTACATTAGAAAAGATGTTTAGCTATAGTAACGCGACTAAGGTCAACAAAAATGAAATCAATCAAAAAACTGTCAGTGAAAATCCACCCAATTTTCTAAACCCTACTGGAAAGAATTCACTGAAACTGGGAGATCATTTTGCTAAAACTGGAACATTTTTTGAGAATACAGTCAGAAACTCAATTTTATCAAGTACCGGCAATAGGCATAGTCGCATGAACAGAATAGCATATCTTTCACAATAGCATGAAATGAATACCATAGCTCTTCAACACTGTTTTGCAGCGGAGTACCAGTGACTAGCAACTTATTTTTCGTGCTGAACTCCTGTAAGAACAAGTAACAATTGACTGTTCAAGAAACTAGAACAATGATAACAGATAGTGAAGAAACTAGAGCGTCAAATTCAACTGTTCATCATACCAATAACGCGGTATACAAAGACGCCTCACTATTCTTCAATCTATGTGCTTCATCAACCATGAGATAATTCCACTTAATCTTCGAGAGGACAGCTTTATCCTTCAACAATACCTCATATGTAGTTAAAAGAGAATCAAATTTTATATTCCTGCCTGGATTTCTATCATTGAAAAACTCATACTGCTGACAGACCTGCAATCAAATGGAAAATATCAGAAGAAAGAAAAACTAGAACACAGTAAAGGATGGCTGCATCTAAACAAGATACCACTTAAAAGCAAAATGAAGATCAATACACAAAGACTATATTCTTCATCTTAACATTAAAACATGCCATACATACAGCAAAACAGAAGTGCATCTAGAAGTCCACCGAAAAAAAAGCAATGAACTGGACTTTTGGTACAGATAAATCTGATTGTTTTATGGGGAAGGTAAAGCCTAATAGTGAAAGAGGCAAAGTGAATCCTCTGCTAGTCTAAACTGACCTTAACTGATTTCTAGCCTCAATCTAGAGTTCCACAGCAACCAATAACTTAATCAATATCGCATATAATTGTTGCAGTGTTGCACCATTAAAAACTAGCACGACGGACTGATACGAAAATATGACATTTAGTGAGGATGAATAAAAATAAATTATAAATATTGATAAACCAACTGAAATCTTCTGCAGCCCCTTAACACTATCTCCGAGATCACTATTTGGGTAATGAATAAGGCGACTGTCAAATTTATTGAGACTCAAGTACATCAGTAGCATCTTTACTGTAAGTTACCAATTAAAAAACAACAAAATGTCACGAAGGCAGAGGGAACCAGAAGAAAAGAAAAACATAGATCAAGAATATATATTTGGGAACTAAAAACAAGAAATATTAAACACTTAATCAAATTCTAACAGCAACTACAAATCAGGTGAAAAGGTGACATTATAGTAACAGTTCAAACTAGATAGTTCGTGATTAAAACCAGAAAAGATGCTTAATTACAGATTGAAGTTCAATAGTTTTCTCGAGAATATCCTAGTTGTTCAAATGCAGGTAAGAGAAGCCTCAACCAGAAATAATTTGATTCAGTTGCAAAATACATACTCCCCCCGTCCCACGCGAAACTCCAATTCCAGATGTCCCATTTGAAACTTCCTCTTCCACATTTAGTAACTTTCCGTCCCCACCACACTTAAAAATTACCCTCATAAAACACATATCTACACAATTACCCTAATAACACACATACTTACACAATTGTCACTCCTTATTCATTCTTCTCATTTAGATAATACCCACTTACAATTTTTTCTTCATTCTTTATTTAGAAAACACCAACTTACATACAACTTCTGTTATTTTTAACCTCCAACCCTTCAACGATTGTGCCCAAAAGAAACAAAAAATTCGGGAGAGGCCGAGGGAGTATCAATTAACTACCAAGGATTGCCTTGCTCACGCGTATTAACAAATGAAAATACAAGAAACAGATTTCAGGATCTGGTTGTGCAATGAAAAAGAATAATAAAGAGCAGCATAACCACATAAGGCCAGCATGCATACTTTAACTTCTCAAAATCCAACAATAGAAAGATGTCAAAAGGCAAAAGGAAACTTGAATCTACCTCACGGCTAGCACGAGTTCCAACATATATAACGACATTCATGTCAGGCAACCACTTTCTAAATTCTTTTGCCCAATTCGACAAAGTAGAAAGCGGGACAACCACAAGAAATGGTCCTTGGATTTGTTGGGCATTCTGTTGAAATATTTAAAAGTGAGTAGATATCGGGAAAGCCAGCATAATTGAGTAGCAACATAAAGGAAACGTACCTGCAGGAAGCCAAGCATTGAAACTGACTGAACAGTTTTACCAAGACCCATTTCATCAGCTAATATAACATTTGTGTCATTTCTCCAGCTGTTCTGCAAAAAGTCACTGATCAAAATCTTGTGTGCAGAAGCTGCTAAGAGACTAGACCAGAACCAAGTGCGCACCTGTTTACTAAGAAGTTCAGACCTTCAAGCTGATAATCACGGAGATTTCCCCCTTTTAACCACTCAGGTTGTTCATCAAGTTTCCTGAGACTTCCTGATAGAACAAAGCAGTATTTGAGAGACAGAGGAACATGGTTCTATAACAAAATAAACATTAAAGTTGAGGGAACAAATTTATATAAATAAATAGAAAACAATAATCAAAAATAAGGGGGGAATAACTACATAAAACGTCACTGAGTTAAAAACTATGCATCAACGTAGTATCACAAAAACCTTTGCTTTTCTTGCGCTGCATATCGACCGTCTTTCCTTGCACCATTATTGCAGCCTCTCGAGCCTGCAAGGTCATAATTTATATAAGAGTATGCATGATTGCAATACAAAATTCTAGAACATTTTACACAATCATGCCATCCAAACCAACGGAACCAGATCATTTGAACATAAGCCAACAATTTCGAGACAAACAAACACACACACAAACACGCTTCTGAACCTTCATATCCAATAATTACATTTATGCCTAGCTTTTCAATTCTATTGTGTTTGTGTCTATCTCTTCGTCTCCCGAGATATGGTTGAATGACGATCTCTTATCACGAAGTCTTGGAACTGCATTTTGAATTGCACATTTTTGTCTTGCACTTAATTCACGAGCTGCTCACTGATGTGATAGCGAAATGGGTCAAATTGAAGTGTCTCTCAACTCAAGTACAGTGTGTTTTGCGTGTTTGGCATAAACATCATTTCTAGGTTTTGCGCTTTGAATTCCAAATTGTACGTAGTTCCGGTCCAGATCGTCCAAGTTTCTCACTATCTTACCTAAATCTCTCATTATAAGCTTTAGGTTTCGAATGTATTATTATGCTTCGAGAGCACATTTCGTATTTTCGTGAGCTATTCAATTCTGTAATTCATATTTTAAATCTATCATATTAAAAGCTTTATAGAATATTTAGATTAATGAAGTGCCGTATGAGTCACCATATTCAAAATAAAAAGTTTTCAATATACCAACAAATTTTAACGGGTTACTGTATCAGCGGTCGGGTCAGATCGGTTAGACCCGCCGCTATAGTAAAAAAAAATAGCCGTCAATGATAGCGTTACTTGTCATTTTTTGTTCAAACATGTCATTTTTTCTTCAAACATTGTTATTTTTTATTAGATATTTATGATTCAATAATAAAAAAGGAAGAAATAAATTAAAAAACTATTCCAAAATTTTTAGTTGGAAGCTCTAGAATTTGGGTTCAAACCATGTCATTTTTATTTAGAAGTTTATGTATTTTTACTCAAACTTTGTCATTTTTAGTTAAAAACTTAGAAATTTTA
>JAYMSH010000317.1:0-12028 GCA_036897905.1 Aragoa cleefii | reverse complement strand
ACTCCCTGAGCGCTCTAAATTTACAGAGGTTATAAATTTCTTCCATCTTTTCCACATTAAAAACCTTCAATAGTTTCCTGGAAACGCTTTTATTTTGAATTCAAAATGTCCACCCAAAACCCTCGATTCCCTTGATATGACCTCCAACCCAGGGTACTGCGAATGATGTACATATAGTGGTTAGGACTCGATGATAGGACAACCTTTCTCATTGCTATTGTTCATTTGAGTGAAAGTTGCTCACTTTCCCACCTTACCAATATGAATGCTCAACTTCCCCTTGAGCGTTTTCAATGTTTCAGCATTATCACGTTCTCTCTCACACCGGTAGTCTTAGATATGCTTAAGGAATAGAACCAACCCTGCAATTTTTCCTAGACTAGCTTCATTTGGAACATTCAAACCATATGTTTTTTTCTTACTTTTGTAATTTAAATATGACCCCGAGAATAATTCAATTGTTTTGGTTTTGGAGGATCCCTTAAAAAACCATTCCCGTCTCGTGTCTCTAAAGATTATAATGTTATCAAGAATTTAATAGTTGTAAATAAAGGCCAGGAGTTCGGGTTCAAATGACATTGTTTAATTTATTTTTTCGTGATGCAGCTCTTGTTTAATGAATGATTTTTTAATTGTAATATCAAATCATATAATACCGAACTCTAAAAAGAAAAAAAAGAAAAAGCCAACATAATGTGTTTATGTGCAATTCAACCTTTTTCTTCCTACATCATCAGATTGTAGTCCAATAAACTTCACCTCTATCCTACTATACCTAACTACGCAACAAGTCTTTGGCAAGTAAAAGCAAATTACACCAACAACCAATAGTATGAGTCAATACATTTTAAGACGCCGCCAAAGCAGGTACACATGCATGCCAAGCTTCAATCTTTTTCTTCCCTACATCCTTCAGTTTGTAGTACACACTAGATACGCATCAGGTGTTCTGCGATAAATTAAAATAGGGTGAGTCATGATATAAGCCATTTTAAGATGCCCCCTAACACAATATAAAGAAGGATTTTATGTGAGTTCCACTGTTCTACTTGTCATGTTTTTACTCAAAAATACATAAAACACCATTTAGGAGTCAACGGAAAGGATGGTTTGAAGTTGTAAGTCTGCTGAGGATAAGGGACGAAGCCTTTTGGTAGGTTTCACTGGGCTACAGCCAGTCTGAGTTTACTGAAACAAAAAATTTACAGAACCTTTTATTTAGCCCAGTCTGATTTTCTGCAATTTAATCCCTTCCACAACCCTACAGAGGTCATTACACTTAGTAAATTAGCTTTATCCATTTACGTTTTGAACATATTTAAGTGCTAGATAAATTAAAGAAATGACGGAACCGGTGAGGCAAATTGAAGGACTTCAAGTCGAATGGAGAAGAGGTAGAGGAAACCCTTGAATTTTAGATCTGATATTTGGATACCTATATATTTGATCGGAATATCACCGGAAAACCTTGAATTTCAAATCCAGATATCTGGATACCCACAGATTGGACCGGAATATCGTCAGAAAGCAAGGCATGTTCAAATGATAACGTTGGCCTAAATCTGGTCGGAATACTCTTTGTCGAGATTCGGAAGAACGGGACGCTGAGGAGGAGACAATTCAATCTGGCCAAGTGTTAGATGCAGAAATATGTATGTTTTGTATGCATAATTTGCATTTATGTATACTTGGATGTCGATGTACATAAGATGGCATTGATGTGCGTAGACATAGGCTTGTGGTTTAATTATGCAGAGAAATGTACATTTGATCTTTTGAATTATTCTCAACTTTTCTGATTTGATTTTCTCTGTTTTTGAATATTTTAGTTTGAAGAGATTACAAGGTACATGTTGATTTAACATAACATTACAGATGTTCATTTAATTGGGGAGAATGGCATGTGAGAATCATTAAAGAAGAAAGAGTAAGATGGTGTGAAAGAACGAGTTACATTGTTTGGATCCAATTTAAAAGTGAATCTCTTTTATAAAGGGATGAGCAAGATGGCTCATTTAAAAAGGGTTTACTTGTTTCACATATGGGATTTCATTCACCTATGAAGGGGTTCATTTATTTTATAATGGGGTGGTTCTCTCACCTACGAAGGGGTCCACTTATTTACATACGAGAATTCACTCGTCTACGAAGGGGTTCACTTATTTTACATATTAGGATTCACTTATTATTCGGAGTCGTGGAGAGTGATAGGGATGATGTCTTGTTTTTCACAATTTCCATGAAAGTTGAGTTTCGGGTTGAGATGATTAGGTGGCGGGGTGGGAAAGTAGAAAGAATTGATCAAGTTAGGTGGTCCTGATGGGAGAGAACATGATGAATTGTTGATTGGGCCTTATGCACGTATGCTTCATTTTGTAGTTTGTTTGGTTTCTTCGAGTTGTAAACCTTGGCCGAGTTGTAATGATGACTGTATCAAGCATTACATTTAGAGTTGTAACTCTTTGATTGAGAAAAGGTATTCACTTGTTACAAATATGTTTCACTCATAAGAAATTATGATTCACTTATGCATCT
Source organism: Aragoa cleefii (assembly GCA_036897905.1). Taxonomy (NCBI): domain Eukaryota; kingdom Viridiplantae; phylum Streptophyta; class Magnoliopsida; order Lamiales; family Plantaginaceae; genus Aragoa; species Aragoa cleefii. The sequence continues at coordinate 9,493 of JAYMSH010000317.1, read as the reverse complement.
TTTAGAATCAAAGAAATTGAGGATTCACTTGTCATAATTCGGAATTCACTTGTCAGTTAGGGGATTCACTCGTAACAAATTGGAGATTCATTTATTAGATCATGATATGCACTTATCAGATCATGGAGTTCACTTGTCAGAATTGGAGATTCACTTATTAAAATGGTGCGCACTTGTCAGATCATGGAGGTTCACTTGTCAGAATTGGGGATTCAATTAATATAGTTGGAGATTCACTTGTCACATAATGGGGTTCACTTATTATAATTGGGGATTCACTTTTCGGATTATGGATTCATATTCATTTGTTAGAATTAGGGATTCACTTGTCAGATCATTGATTCACTTGTTACAACTTATAACTGAACATGTAAAAAGATTCACTTGTAAAAATTCACTTATCATATAATAAGGTTATTTTGTCAGAATTGAGGATTCCCTTGATAAAATATGGGTTTGGCTGGTCAATGATATCACGGCCACTTTAATTATATCCAAATTTTATAGCAGGAGAGTGACAATGTTTTGCAAACACACTCATATAGAGGAACATAACACAATTAATGTTACGTGAATGCAATCACACACAAATCAAACTATTTCTCTATGTAATTCAAAGACTTCATATGGTGATGGAGTTCCTCGTTGACGCATTCCGTCGAACAGGGAGAGTGCAAGAGAGTAATGCTCCATCTTGACTACCAGACTAAACAATTTGTTGAAATTAACAATAGAGGGATTCTGAGCATATCACGAAACAAGTGAATAGCATCATCACTGGGATATTGGTGGTCTGGCTTGAAAAGAATAACCAGCAGCTTTATTTTGATAATTAGAAAGGCAAATGAAATTATGAGATGGAATAATACCACAGCCAGTTATTGTTGCTGCTGTTGTGATGATTGAAGAACAAGTATTGTACTAACCCGTTTTGCTCATTTAAAGTCATGTTTAAATCACATGTTGATGGGAGGTTGGATGGAATTTTGAAGAATGAGTAAGTTGCAACATCTATACTATTTTTAAAAGGAAATACATTTTCCTCTCACAAGAGGTAATTGTGATACCAAAATGGTGGTCATTGTCAATATTTGAAATTATTATAATTTTTAATTTTTTAATTTTAAAGTTGTTCTCTAATTGATTTTCTTGGTATTATTAGTTTATCACTCATAAATCAACAACAATATCCCACAGGCGGGAACCGCATACCAAGTGTACTAGTTTTATAAAAAGTATTGAGGAAGAAAGAATAATTAAATGTTTTGGAGATAAATCGCAACTTTATAAAAAATCACTGCTGAAAAGAAGATCAATTGGGAAAGTAATTTATTAGCTTAGACTTGGCTTCATATTTTTATCCTATGTATGTATCATTATCACCTTTAATTGTCATGGGGTATACAGAAAAAAATTATCATCCAAGGATTTGTCCTCTTACATGGTATCCACTCCATACACTAACTTTAACTATGCATCAGCATAGAATTATGAAATGTAACCTATATCTTACGCCGTTTACGTGGAGTTTTTCCACCCAAAAGACTTTAGATCTCTTGACTTGGTAGTCCACCATCTTTATTTTTTTCTTTCTTTGTGATCAGAGGGTAAATAAACCATCGCCTTTATATACATCATTAAACATACTGAGGGCGAATCCGAATAGTAGAACAGGAAGCAGCGCACTTTGTTGTAATAGTTGATTCTTGCGATAGTGTCAGGTCTCTAGCGAAGTTCGTTACTTAAACCTCGTTTTAGCTTCAACATACTTGATTAAACTATCATGTTGCAAAGAATACTCATCATAGTATTTGGCCTTTGCCTTCCATTTCTATGTTTTTGCCAAGAAACAGATACCATCTCCTCCACTTTATCCCTAACAGATCCCAACACAATCGTATCTTCCGGTCAAGTATTCCGACTGGGATTCTTCTCCCCTCCCAACACCACCAACCGCTACTTAGGCATCTTTTACAACGTTTCTCAAGAAACCGTCATATGGGTCGCCAACAGGAACCGACCCCTCAATGACTCGTCCGGTAACTTAACTATTGCCCTGGACGGAAATCTTGTGCTCAGGAATGGTTGGAACGAGACAGTTTGGTCGACGAACATAACTGGCAGTTCTCTTCGGGCTACAAGTGCTCAAATCCAAAACAGTGGTAATCTGCTCCTCAGAGACAACTCCACTGGAACCATAATATGGGAGTCCTTTTCGCAGCCGGATGTATTCGTCCCCACGATGAGATTGAGTGATGACCCAAACACGCACACCAGAGTTGTAATGTCGTCATGGAGAAGTCCATCCGACCCTGCGGTTGGGAACTTCACGTCCGGGATAGAGGCACAGAATATACCCCAGAATTTCATATGGCGGAATGGTCGCCCCCACTGGAGGAGCGGCCCATGGAATGGTCGTATCTTTAGCGGCATCGAGCTCATGTATAGTCCATTCTTGCAAGGGCCCAGAGGCCAAGGCGGACAAGCGTTAGACCCGCAGGGACAGGCCGTTCCCCAATTGTACGAGGAGAATGGAACGGTCTACTTCGTAGTGCCAGAGGGACTGTATTTGATGAAAATTGTTGTGAATTCTTCTGGTAAGTAATTCAAATCTTATCTAAGAATATGAGTTTTCGGAGCGATTCGTCTAGAACCGGGGATCGTTGGCAGTTTAGACATTATTATATCCTCTGATTTATATCGTTCAACAGGCAACGCGATGCACTAGTTGTGGAGTGATCAGCGGAGGAATTGGAATATCATATGGGTTGCACCTCAAAACGAATGCGACATATCTGGAACTTGTGGGCCATTCGGCAGCTGTAACAGGCTTGATTCGCCTATCTGTTCTTGTTTGACAGGGTTTGAACCGGCAAATCGGGAGGAATGGAACAGGGGAAACTGGACCGGTGGGTGTGTGAGGAGGAGTCAACTGCAATGTAGTCGAAGTGATAATAATAATGATACGAGTGGAAATGTGGATAGATTTTTTGGGGTGCCATTTGTGAAGGTGCCTGATTTTGCTGAACAAGTTCATTCGATGCAGGCTGATGAGTGTAGGATAAGGTGTTTGGGTAATTGTTCTTGCATAGCCTATGCGCATGACCCATTTATCGGTTGTATGTTATGGCGTAACAGTTTAATTGATGTTATGAGGATGGCTGGTGTTGGAATCGATTTGTACATCCGTCTTGCAGCTTCGGAATTAGGTCATTCAACTGAAAATCTTTATTTCATATTACACGGTCCTATTGTTTGTTTATTGATTTATATAGTATCTGTATTCCTGTTTCGCTGTTTCTTATTTATTGCAAACCAGAATATACCAGTGTGTCACTTATTGTGTATATTTATTCAATGATTTTCCTTTTTCTTTCAGATAATCCACAGGACAGAAGGCTGGTTATCATAATACCAGTTGTTGTAGGTGGTTTTGCTATCATATCTGTCAGCATCATTATAGCTTGGTGTTGCATGGTTAAAAGAAAAGGTAAAAGTAGTTTTGTCTACAACTACATATCACACACTCAGAATCCAGATGAGTAAAGATTCGTTTCCCTTATGTATACATTCAGGGAACAAAGCCAAAGACAGAGGGCAGACATTCCCATCGAATTCAACTGCCATAGTACTTAAAGATGAAACAGAGAAGGTTAATATTGAAGAGTTGCCACTATTCACATTCGAGACCCTTGCAAATGCTACACATCAGTTCAGTGACAGTAATATCCTTGGCACGGGTGGTTTTGGTCCCGTTTACAAAGTAAATATCGTCTGCCTGGTACCTTTTTCCATTCCTTTTCGAATTTACATCATAGGTGCTGAATGAGTTGTATATGTTGTGTTTAACAGGGAATTTTGGAAAATGGGAAAGAAATTGCTGTGAAGAGACTTTCAGCTGCTTCCGGACAAGGCTATGCAGAATTCATGAATGAAGTGGTCGTGATTTCCAAACTTCAACATCGGAATCTTGTCAGATTACTGGGATGTTGTGTCGAAAGAGAAGAGAAAATGCTGATATACGAATACATGCCCAATAAAAGTTTGGATGGATGTCTCTTTGGTCAGTAACATATATCCAATGTTTACTTTACTGTCTGAGTTTTGTATATGTTTTCTGTGTCAAACGGTTTCATTTCAGACGAAACTCTTTCTTATGGTTTTGATTTTTGTTGTTGGAAGATGCTAAGCATGCATCACATAGGATCCTTGATTGGAAGAAACGTACAAGTATCATTGAAGGAATTGGGAGAGGCCTAATGTATCTTCACAATGACTCTAGACTGAAGATAATCCACCGAGATCTAAAGCCAAGTAACGTGTTACTAGATGAGGATTGGAACCCGAAGATATCAGACTTTGGCATGGCGAGAATATTCGGTGGCGATGAAGAACATGGCGACACAGCTAGAGTTGTAGGAACCTTGTAAGTGAATTCAAGTTGGGCCATTCTCCACATTTTCTTGCTTTCGTGTTACGTGATACGAATCATACGATATAAGTATATGACATGTGTGGATATTCTGAATTCGCAGTGGATATATGGCACCAGAATATGCAATGGAAGGGCGATATTCGGAGAAATCTGATGTCTATAGCTTTGGTGTTTTGATGCTGGAGATTCTGAGTGGCAAGAAGAACACTCACTATTACAATCAAGAATTGTCCTTGAGCCTCTTAGGATCTGTAAGCCTCTTTCTATTTACTACTCCCTCTCCCTCTGTCCCAGATAACTTGGGGGCTTCGGTCCTTATAATTTTTTTGCGAAATTCATTAAAATATGATAATATGGATAAAATAAACTGATTAAATAATTTTCTTGTTATTTTATACATTCTCTTCGTAACATAATTTTATCAAATCTTAATATTCACGTTTTCGTATTTTAATGAATTTCGCAGAAACTTACTCGGGAACGTACCCCTAGTTCTCCGGGCCGGAGGGAGTACAAACATTTGTTTATCGATTACTCTGAAATCTGACATTCATTTATACATCAAACTTCATATTGCAGGCTTGGAAAATGTGGAATGAAAACAATGGATTGGCTTTTGTGGATCAAGCAATAGCAAGTCCGAGTGTCCAAGGAGTTATTGTGAGATGTATTAACATCGCTCTATTGTGCATTCAAGAATTTCCAGATAACCGACCAACTATTGAAACGATTGTCTCGATGCTTAGCTGTGAAATCGTAAACCTTCCAGTGCCTGAGGAGCCAGTGTTTGCTGAGAAATGGAATGCTTCTCAAGTTGGGACTACTCATACCTTGAGCAAACTTGGAAACTCCGTTAATGAACTCACACTCACTGTGATCGATGGGCGATGAGACGAACTTTGCATAGAAATGAGATGCTCTATAGAAATAAATAAAAATAATGTAAAAGTTAAGGCCATGTTTGTGACATGCTAGTGTAAGTTTCATTAGAATACCAGAACCTTATCTGCGAATCCCTTGAATGTAAAAGTTTATTCGTAAATCCATTTTGTACGTGGATCATGTGATCTCGATAAGATGATTGGTTTATTCTTCGCCCATTGTCATTGAACTCCCCATATGCTTTTGCTCTCAAAGCACACTTATGTGCCTTAACACTGTGACATAAGCAGAACTTGTTTCAGGTGTGAGTGACATAAAATACATTGAAATAGTGGTTATATCAAACCAAAACAATTTTTATTACGAGTTAAGGTAGTCCATATAGAGGCTTACAGATCCTAAGAGGCTCAAAGACAATTATTATTACGAGTTAAATTAAGGCAGTTCATATCAGTTTAGTTCAGCTCCATCGGAATAAGTGAACAGAACACTTCCAACTGCCTTGTTAATATAATTCATCAAACTCTTACGGGTCTAAGTACTTCCAGCTAATCCGCAACCTCCGTCAAGATTGTTCCTAGCTACGGTGACAGGCTTGCACGGCATAGATTGTGAATGTTCGTTTTGAAATCAAAATACGGCAGTTTGAGGAAATGTGAACTGGTTCAAGCTCTGGCTGGACCACAGCGCAGTTGCCGTCTAGGTTCTTCCACACCGTAAGGAAGAGAAGAGTTGTATTTCGGTATTTTTCGTGATTTTATTTTGGTTTACATTAAAAGTTTCTGGTCAATAAGTGATTATATTTGTTTGTGGTTGTGAAGCCAATTTGAGTCTCCTAAAGTCTTCTCTCTTGAACAAGTCTTGTTCCTTGCTCCAGACAAAATGCTGCAAATTTCTTGAGTTACGTACCCCATGATCATGAACTCAGTTCTGTGTCATTTAACCATTATCTTCCAGCAATCCTTGTGCAACTTCTGGTACATGTGGACCCTTTGGGATCTACGACTCACAGAATTCGCCAATTTGTTCTTGTTTGAGAGGATTCGACCCAGTTAACGAGCAAGAATGAAATTCAAGAAAATGGACTAGTGGGTGTCGGAGGAGGGTGCCTATGGCTTGTGACCTGAAGGATAATAGCGGTTCGACCAATGGCAGCAGAGAAGCAGACGGGTTTTTGCAGCTCCACCAAATAAGAATTTCAGGTTTTACAGAACAAGTGTCCGGACCGGAAAGGGGGTGTGAGGCTCGGTGTTTGGGGAATTGTTCCTGCTTAGCCTACGGGTTTTCTTTCGAGTGTCAGAGGTAACTGAAAGAACAGAGTATTTCCTCTCTTTTTTTTTGTCAATGATCCGTCAGTTTAACCGGGTATGTTTCTTTCAATGATCCGTCAGTATTTCCTTTACCGGCTCTTAGTCAGCTCCATACGTGTATATAATTGTCTCTGGGTTCATTGGCCTCTGACCTAGATCACCCACGATATACTTGAACCTACTCGGATACCATATTAGAGTTTGACCAATAACAACTTATCCAACTATTATGCGAGTCCAAGATCATATTCTCAAGCCGTGTGGATATCTAACATGTCCCCTTACGAGTAGGTCGTGCTTAGTCGGCTCTACTGGAATATAATTGGAATATAATTGTCTCTGGGCTCATTAGTCTCTTAACTACCTCTGAGCTCGTTTACCTCTGGACTGGGGCACAAACGATAGACTTGAACCTGCTGTAATACTATATTAGAGTTCGGTCAATAACACCTTACAAGACCTAAAAGATGTTATTGGCCAACCCTAATATATTCTTTTCATCTGCGGATGTTTATGTTGGAAATGGTGGACTGAGCGAAGAGGTAATGTAGGTCCTCAGATCCACATTTACTCCTTTGATCGAGGCAGTGTGTATCTTTTGGCTTATTGTGTGCTTCTTGTCAATTAGATGAAAAAAGTTCGGGTAAAGATGAAATAGCAAACACATCGGATTCAGTTGAAGTCTCTATCCAAGATGCATTAAGTCTAGTTAATCTCGTGGAGTTCCCGTTGTTTAAAATGGAGGTACTTGCAAATGCGACGAACAATTTCTCAGAAGGCGGCAAGCTCGGCAAGAGTGAATTTGGTCCTGTTTACAAGGTACTTCATCCTGCCTTTTCATCTGTCGTCATATTTGTTGAATTACGAATTTTGAAAATTAGCTCAACTCTAGGGATTATTGCTGAATGGAAGAGAAGTCGCCATCAAGAGGCTGTCAAAAGCATCCGGACAAGGGTTGCAAGAATTCATGGGTGAAGTTGAGCTTATTTCCAAGCTCCAGCATAACAATCTTGTTAGACTATTGGGATGCTGTGTGGAGAGAAATGAGAAGATGTTGATATATGAATACATGCCTAATAAAAGTTTGGATGTTTACCTCTTTGGTCAGTTTTAACTTTAGGTAACTTTTTCTGGATTCAAGGATTTAAACTTTCTGGAAGTTCACAAAACTCAAAACACAGATTTCATGACTATGTTTCTTTTTCCATGGATTTTTGTTTGTTTAGATCAATCGCAAGACACCCTTGACTGCAAGAGCGATTTAATATTATCAAAGTAATTTATTTGCGGAGGGCTTCTATATCTTCATAGAGATTCAAGATTGAAGATAATCCATAGAGACCTTAAGCCAAGCAACATATTACTGAACGGTGATTGGAACCCCAAGATTTCAGACTTCGGCATGGCCAGAATATACAGAACCAATCGAGATCACCTAAGCACCGTGAGAGTGGTTGGAACAAAGTAAGTTTATATTCGTCCATCTTTGATTTCTTCTATATGTAAGAGTCTCTAAGCTCATGAGTCACTAACACGATTTCCTTGCAGCGGATACATGGCTCCCGAGTATGCATTAGGAGGAAAATTTTCTGAAAAATCTGATGTGTTTAGCTTTGGAGTTATGATTTTGGAGATTGCTGCTGGGAGAAGGAACACAAGGTTGTTCAGTGCGGAAGGCTCATTAACAAATATTCTGGGACATGTAAAAGACCAAATTTTCAATTGCAAAAACATCATCTTCCATCTGCTATTTACATAATATTGAGAATTTCAGGTCTGGAAACTACGAAACGAAGACAATGTTGTGGCTTTAATTGATTCGAGATTATCAAGTCAGAGCACTATGGAAAAGGTACTTAGATGCATGAATATCGGATTTTTGTGCGTCCTAGAATTTCATAAAGATAGGCCATCGATTTCAGATGTGTTCTTCAATGCTGAGAAGTGAAACTGTTGAGCTTCCATGTTTTCCATAAAATCAGACTATTCAGATACAAGTACCACTCGACAGAGTGAAAAGAGTAATCCATCAATCCATGATGTTACTCTCACCATGCTTGATGGCCCCTGACACAACACGCAGATAATAACTATACATGTTCAGCTGACTATGTGTTTGAGAATTGTTAGGAACCCTTGTAAACTTGTAAGAACCCTTCTGATTAGTTAAGGGGGAATTTGTTAAAGGACCCATCGTGTCTAGATTTTAATGAGAACACTATGTCAATCTTATTGTAAGATAGGTAGACTCCTAACCCTTCAAAGCTGTATTTTTAGAATAGGGTTAGGACTGACATCTTGAAACTGTATCAGATTGCCAAATTGGTTAAGGGAGAATTTGTTAAAGGACCCCTCGTGCCTATATTTTAATGAGAATACTTGATGAGAACACTAGGTCAATCTTATTGTTAGATAGGTAGACCCCTAACCCTTCAAAACTTTATTTTTAGAATATGATTAAGATTGGCATTCTGAAACTGTATTAGATCGTCAAATGGAATGCTAAGCTAGTCCCGTTCTGAAGAAGTTGAAGAAAAGATCAGAACTAGTGAAAATTGAAGATTGAATACAGCATTCTGAAGATATCAGATCAATACAAAACTTTGCTCGATCTGACCGCACCTAGTCAGTCTGAAAAGACTTATCTAATTGTGTTGGTTGATGGATTCCAGTACGGAACACATCATCAGTTTAAGTTGAGCTGGTTGATTATATCCGTTGAGCAATAATGTCAAATGAGTTGGACAAATATTCAAAAAGGTCACTGTCACAAGTGGTTGGATGGTGGTACGTTGTCTGCAAAAGATAAACCGTAGACAAGTTGTCACTGTCATGGTGGTTGAGAAAAAGCAGGCACGTGACCACA
>JAYMSH010000316.1:0-12032 GCA_036897905.1 Aragoa cleefii | reverse complement strand
ACTTTTAACGGCTATTATCAATTATTTAATAATGATTTTTTTATTTTTAACGGCTATTCTCAATTATTTAACGACAATCGAATTCAAATATGTAAGCGTAGTAATAAATTTGTTTGATTAAAAATAAATGATATGTTAGTAGGCGATCGAGCAAAATAAAGTAACATTATATACCTAATGTCATGATATAGAATCGAATCCTTCTAACCACCGTAATAATTCGTTCAGTGAGAAAGTAATGAGACAACCTAATAAAGTGACAGAGTGACAATCCGGTGTCCATAGATTCGTGATGAAAATGTTCTAGAGTCGGATGAAAAATTGAAAATGTTTTTTCCCATAAAGTTACCCTAGTCATTGGCAACAAGTTAACCCCAACCCCAAAAGAATTCCCAAATACTTTTTACCCATCTCGTCTTCAGTTTTCACTTTCCCGGACACTGTTAAAATCATTTCGTCAAAAACTCTCTTCCCCCAACTGGTTAGGTGCGTCTGTGTGTTTGTGTTATCCCTCTCTCTCACTCTTTCTACACAAAATCTATACTTACAACATATACATACACTCACGTACAGCCTCGTCTCCGATCCATCTCCTCCAAGGGTTTCTTCTCAGTAAGTCTCTCTTCTCAGTTCTTCCTGTTTCAGTTTCTCTGTGTGTTGTTATTAGATAGATACAGTGAAAATTATTTATATTTATATAGATTTGTTTGACATAGATACGGAATCTATGCATGCAATAAGCAGCAATTACTGGAGAATTTGATATGGGGCACAAGAAGCGAAACCTCGCTACTCGCTCCAAACCCTCGATTTCACCGCCGGCTGACGTCACTGAGGCTGCCGACGGTGTTGCTTCAAACCCTGACCAAACCCCCTCGAAAACGTCCAACGAGAAAGCGGAACCTACTACTGATTTTGATATTGTCAACTACAATGGAAACCCTTGTTCTCCCCCCTATGCTGCCGTGAAGGTTGAGTGCGAGAGGGCGCTGACTGCATTGAGACGGGGTAACCACACGAAAGCCCTGAGGCAGATGAAGGATTTGTGCTCGAAGCACGAGAACAATTCGCCTCATTTGGCATTGATTAACCGTGTTCAGGGGACTGTTTGTGTGAAGGTGGCCTCGATTATCGATGACCCCAATGCCAAGCAGCGGCACTTGAGGAATGCGATTGAGAGTGCGAGGAGGGCTGTGAGTTTGTCGCCTAACTCGATTGAGTTCTTGCATTTTTATGCGAATTTGTTGTATGAGGCGGCGAATGAGGGGAAGGAGTATGAGGAGGTGGTGCAGGAATGTGAGAGGGCGTTGGCGTTGGAGAACCCGGTGGACCCGGCTAAGGAGAGTTTGCAGGAGGAGAACCAGCAGAAGATTTCGACTGCGGATGCTCGAGTTGGGCATGTTCAGAATGAGCTACGGTCTTTGATTCAGAAGTCAAACATTGCTTCCATTTCCACTTGGATGAAGAATTTGGGCACTGGGGAGGAGAAGTTTCGGTTGATTCCTATCAGAAGGGTTCCTGAGGATCCGATGGAGCTCAGATTAGTTCAGGCGAGGAGGCCGAATGAGATTAAGAAGGCGACCAAGACACCTGAGGAACGAAGGAAGGAAATTGAGGTGAGGGTAGCTGCTGCTCGGCTTTTGCAGCAGAAATCGGAGTCTCCTCATTTGGGGAATGATGCGGAAGCCGGTAATAACAGTAGCAAGGGGATGGATTCTACTCCAGGACCCGGTCTGAGAGGAGGCGAAAGAAGGAAAAGTGGGAATGTGAGAAAAAATGCCTCCTCCAATGAGAGGAAAGATTGGGTTCGATCCTATTGGAACTCAATGAGTTCAGATAGAAAAAAGGATATGCTTAGAATTAAGATATCAGATCTAAAATCACATTTTAATTCGTCGAAGGATGGGTCACCAAATGAGGTGCTTGGTGAAGCTTTATCCTTTGGACAAGCCAATAAAGTATGGAAGTTTTGGATGTGCTGCCGTTGTAATGAAAAATTTGCTGAAGCTGGTTCATTTATGCAACATATTGTGCATGAGCACATGGGTAGTTTGTTACCAAAAATGCAGTCAGTTCTGCCCCAAAATGTGGAGAATGAATGGGCTGAGATGATTCTCAACTGCCCTTGGAAGCCGCTGGACTTGAGTGCCGCAATTATGATCCTCGAAAAACAATCGAAACCTGAGGCACCTGATTTCCATGACGAGTCTTATGCCAGGCATGATGCTGATGATTCAAAGGAATGCTTTGTTGATACTTATTGTAATGAGTATGAATGGGATTCATCACCTGGGCGAAAGAAATCAGGTAATTATTGCAATGGTAATACGCAGGAGAGCAGAGAGTTTGAAGATGTTGAGTGGATGGGCTGTGATGGAGATCAAAGTAGTAAGGAAAACTTATTTCACGAAAACTGGCCTTTGTCTGATGACCCTGAGCGTGCAAAGCTTCTAGAGAGAATCCATGCAGTTTTCCAGGCACTCCTCAAACACAAGTATCTTGCTACAAGTCATCTTAGCAAAGTTATACATTTTGCTGTTGAGGAGCTACAGGGTCTTGCCTGTGGCTCTCAGCTTCATAACTCGAATTTTGACCAGACACCTCTATGCATTTGTTTTTTGGGTGCTGCGGAACTTAAGAAGATCCTGAAGTTTTTACAGGAAATATCTCAATCGTGTGGACTGAATAGATATTCTGATAAAAGTAACGCTTCAGAAGATTCAAACACTGGGGTCCAGGGTATTGAGATTACAGAGAAGATAATTTTTAGCCAAGATGCTTCATTTTTGGTTCTTGATGAACATTTGCTTACCTGCAAGATCACTCACTTAAGCCATGATGCTGTTAATGATGATTCCACAGTGGCAGCTTCATCTCGTATCAGGTATGACAATGGGGTGGTACTTGATTCAGATGCATTACTATCCTGGATATTTACAGGCCCGTCAAGCGGCGAGCAATTGGCATCTTGGACTCGTGTCCAAGAGGAGAAGATTCAGCAAGGTTTTGAAATTCTTCAGTTGCTTGAGAAGGAATCTTACCATTTACAGGGACTTTGTGAGAGGAAATCTGAGCACTTAAGTTATGAAGAGGCACTGCAGGCTGTAGAGGATCTTTGTCTAGAAGAGGGAAGAAGAAGAGAGAATGCAACTGAGTTTGTCCGTCAAAGTTACGAGACTGTCCTCAAGAAAAGGCGAGATGAGCTCATTGAGAATGATAACGAAACAAACATTATCGGCAAGAGGTTTGAATCGGATGCTATAACTAATGTTCTCAAGGACTCAGAGACTCTAAATGCCAATCAGTTTGGTTTTGAGGAAACTTATAGCGGTGTGACATCTCATCTCTGTGATATAGAATCTGGTGAAGATGATGATTGGAGAACGAAAGACTATCTACATCAGGTGGATTCTTGTGTAGAAGTTGCTATACAAAGACAGAAGGAGCAAGTTTCTGTTGAGGTTTGGCATCTTTGGCTCTGCTTATGTTAATTTTTGTCTAACTTTATATTTATTTGCAGCTTTATCTCACATGTGCATGATGCAGATCAGCAAAATAGATGCGAGAATCATGCGAATAGTTACGGGGGTGCAGCAATTGGAGGTGAAGCTGGAATGTGCATCTTCCCATGACTTCAGAACAATCTTGATCCCTCTAGTAAAATCACTATTACGGGTTAGTATCTTGTGAAACACCAGGACCCCGAGGCACTTTTAGTGCATTTTTCAGTGGTTAGTGGTTAAAATATTCATCTTGTTGCAGGCATGCTTGGAGGATCTAGCAGAGAAAGATGCCACAGAAAAGTCTGATGCTGCCAGGGAGGCATTTCTAGCCGAACTTGCTCTGGATTCCAAAAAAGGTGCTGGTGCAGGATTTGATAATCCAAAACATGTGCATGAAAGGACAAAGGATAAGAAAAAGAGCAAGGAGAACCGGAGAAACAAAGATTTAAAGGTTTGAACTAAATGATCAGACATTGTATTCTATATTTACTTCAATCTAGAAATGCAGGATATGGATTAATTTTTTGCGACGGTTCTTGTTATGGTCATTGTTTGCAGGTTACTGCTAATGGTGGTGAATCTCATGATCAGACTACTGAAGAGCTGTATGTCTTTCTTTCCTTATCATCCTAATTATTTGAGTTGAAGTACATTTCATTTCATGGCAAATGTTTATATTGCAGATTGCTCCCAAGCCACTATGATGAGGAGGTCCAAGGTTCTGAAATTGATGTTTCTGGTGCTGATGATGATGCCTTAAGAATACAGGAAGAGGAGTACAAGCGAAAATTGGAACTTGAAGCTGAGGAAAGGAAACTTGAAGAAACTTTGGAATATCAAAGGCGAATAGAGAACGAGGCGAAGCTGAAACATCTTGTCGAACAACATAAAAGAATTTCAAAATCAACTGGGGAGAGGGCAGAAATGGTTGCCACATCTGATGTTTACTTGACACACAAGGATGTTGATAAAGATGCCATTGAGCAATGGACAAATAGGAAGGTATGCTACATGTGTAAACAAAATATTCTAAAACAAATATTGAAATTCAATAAGATAGACAATATATATTGTGATGCAAGTGAAGTTTGGGTTTAGATTATATAGAATATCCATATTATTTGTACTCGTGGAAAAATGAAAAAATTCTCAAGATCCTTATTCGGCCGTGTGAAATCGTCAAAATTTGATTGCCTGATTGCAACCACTGAATAGATGTATTCTGTTGGCACAAACAGCAATAAAAGAGAATGCCGTCTACCACCCAGTTTCCTCTTGTAGATAAGATGCCTGCACAAAATTTTCTCATACAATTGCTTGTAGACAAAACTTTGTTTCATGGATGGAATAGATATACTCTGCTAGCAGAAACAGCAATAAAATAGAATGCCATCTCCCACCCAGGTTCCTGCGGTAGATAAAGATGCATGCTTAAAATTTTCTCATATAATTGCTTGTAGACAAATCCTTTGTTTCATGGTTGGAAGTATCAACCATTCCTATTTCAAGAATAACGGGGATAAATCTAAGGGATTGCTGAAAAGACTTCTCCTTTTGGCCCTTTTATACAGAAGGATGGACATGATAACATTTTGGAGGGTGTGGGGGAGAACGCTGCAAATGGGTCAATGCTGAGAACTGGTACTATATTAGATTTTCCTTTTCACTTATTTTCTCTGTTGACTCGATTGTAAACCTCACATCACGAATCAATCTGTTCGGCAGGGTTAGCAAATGGAGGTATTCATCAGGATGGTGGGTTATTTTCTGATAGACGCGCAGGAAGGAGAGGCAGACGGCATAAAGGCCCTACAAAATTGATTGATGGAAATTTTCCGCCAGTGACTCCAGAGAAACAAGATAACGATTCTGGTGAGACTAGATTTGGGCAAAATTCCCCTGGCGATGTCGGTATGTGCATTTGAATAGAGTCTTGTCTCTGCTTTTGATTCCTAAGATTTATTATTCAAGATTTTCCTTTAAATCTTATGAATTATGTTTGGAATTTTTATGCTTCTACTCTCAGTATCTGTCTGTACGTGTGTGTGGAATTTAAAACTCTATTTGTCCCAGTATTTTGAACGATGGAGAAACCTTTGTTGACTATTTTTCGAACACTAGCATGAGATGTGTCTATATTTGAGATATATTAGTGGATTGCTTATGGCTTCTTATGTGCAAGAACCTTATTACCGTCAGTTGAGGAAATAAGTGAGTAGTTCAGTTGGCCGCTTAGCAGTTACTTGAGAGTGTCAAGAATGGTAGACCTGATTTTTGCTTACGGTGCTGATATTAGTGTGGGTTCAGGACTGGTTCTTATTCAGTCCCATTTATCATGAAGGTGCAAGTGCCCATTATAAGGGGGTAGGTGGGCTATCACATGGGTTAAGGTATTAGTTTAAGAGGCACGTCTCTTTATAGTGCTCCACGTGGATGGGGATATTATCCTACCTTGTGGAGAGAGTGATTTCCATTTTGGTTGGCAGAGTTCCGATTTGAATATCTAGGTTTTATTTTTCCATATAATATCTCATACTTGGACCAATTGGGTAGGCATTTTGAATGTGGAAAATCTAGGACTTCCTGCCTGGGAAAGGGATTGAGTTTTGGTAGCGGGCTGAACAAAGAGAAGCATGTTTCTCTCTGGCCCAATTGGCCAGACCACCACAAATACATCATTGAAAAGAAAAAAAGAGGTAAGAGAAAGGAATAGAATTCAACGTGATTGCGGAAAAGAATATATTGGTAGGAAGCTTGCAATAAGTTCCTGATATTGTCTGCTTTTTGTTTCAATATTAAAATGTACCCAGTCCAGTCACTTGCAGCGGAAATAGCTAGGCTTACGTTGATAAGTGAATCTAAATTTGTTTTCTTGTTTGTTCTCTCCTTTAGAGCTTGGTGTCTCTGTCCTCTTAATTTCCTTACAAAAAATATCATTATTATCCTGGGACACAACTTCTATGAATGCTATTTCATTTCCTAAATGGTTTTGGAATATATTTAGAAACTTCCAAATTTTGAAATCAATTCGCAGCCTTTGCTTATTCAGATAGGAAATAGTGTATTTTGTGCAGCTAAGTTACATAAACTGGTTAATGTTAAAACTTTAATAGCATATATAGCTGAACTGCTTCTGGTGACATTTATAGTGTGGTTAATCTGAACAATGACGTAGGGAGACAATCTTCTTCTTCTTTTTCTTTCTTTTATAAAGTTTTTGCATATGAAAGCTGCATTATATGTGTGGGAACCTTTTATCATGCAAGCAATAATTTTGAACTCTGTGATGGTATCTCTTTATAAGAGTATGTTTAGATAACATATTAGGGTAGTTATGCGTTCTTTCTCATCATATCAAGCATTGTGCAAAAAGGGTTCTCGTATGGCGGAATGTTATGACTTTTCTGATGTTAGCTTTCTGCTGGATGATTCTGTCGTGGTTTAAATGACCGTGTTATGGTTTAGTCCATTGTCAAGGCTAGACAAATTTTGCACCAGTATGCTACGGGTGGGCTATAATATTAACATACTATGGAGCAGTCATTTTGTGTATTTATCTGCTCATAATTCACATGATTTTATTGGTCCTACACTTTGATACTCTCTATTGATTTCGTTGAAGTTTTTAAAGAGTAATTCTCAGTTCTCACATTAGCTGAGGATGTTTTGCCAAGTACTGCAATCCTATTTATACACAGATCAGAGTTCTGATTGTGCTCGTCTTGCTATAACCTGTTCCTGATATATTTGTTGGATTCATGTTTATATCTTTTGCGTTTTATGAAAATATGAACTTGATTAAATTTTACTCTTTCTGAGAATTGGTTGACCTCTTTTGTTAGATAATGGAGGAAAAACATTGAGACAGCTTCAGTCTGAGGAGGACGATGAAGAAAGGTTTCAAGCAGACCTCAAAAAAGCCGTACGCCAAAGTCTTGGTATTTGTATTCCTTATTCTCTCTCTGTCTGTCTGTCTTTTATTTTTATTTTTTTAAAATAATTATTCTCATCTGCTGTTCACCATCTTCTATTCATCACCTGTGCAGTTCTGCTGATTTGTATTTGATTGTGTGCAGAAGTAATCGAATTATCACTGATGAGTTATCTTCTGTGAACTTGCTTGTCTTCATTCTATATTGCTTCATTCTTTTGAAATGCAGCCTCTGCGTGCCTGTTTTATGCTTAGGTTATTTATTTGTACTGATAATTTCGAATTTTATTGAAATAATAGCAAATACACAAGTAGAGTACTGTCAAAGGAGTGACTTTTTGACTGGAGGAAAAATAAGTGAGACACTAGGTAGGGAATTTCTTCTAGCAAGAGTGTTGAACTAGCTAATCTGTACCCAAATTGTCCTCAACCTTAATTAAGTAGTGCGGAACATTCTCAACCTTCCTCGGCATTACACAACTAAAGCTCTGTGAATCCAAAATTCCTACAACATCCTAGTGGATCCAGTGTAAACATAAATGGTTAACTGTTTCACCATCAGCATTGCACATATACCATCAATCTACCCTCCCTCAAACCACATTCCATAGCAAACAAACAGCCCCAAGAGGAAGATTGCTCCAAATAGGTTTCAGGGGAAATTTCGCTCGAAAGGACCCACGGGTGAGGTTAAGTAGCTGCGAACTGAAAAGATACAATTTCAAATCTTCATCTCATATATCAAATCGATCAGAGTTTAGAATCCTGAAGTTCCCAATCCTGGAGATCCCTCCTAAAAATATTACAGGTACGACCAAGGGAAGCCAGTGCTAGGAGTCTAATTTGTACTCTTGAGCAGCTCTAGTAGATGATGCTCCTATTCTCTATCTTAGCTGGAGGATCTATTATTAAAATGATCAGGATCTTGCTTGTTTCTCGTCCTCGCACCGTTATGAACCTCCATAACATTACTATCCATGTCTTCTGGGTCCCCAGCTATGTTGTATGAAGAAGGCAAAATCTATTTAATAGCTATTCTCCACACCAATAATCATCCCAAATTTAAGATTCAAGCCATCGCCACCTCAAAAGATGGCCCTGATGGAAATGTTGCAGGCCCTTTCTGATGAATGCTCATGACCGCGGAACACCAACCTTCTTCGAGGAGGACATACTTTCCCACCATGACAAGCTTCCAAAGACTGTCCCTCTCCAAATCCAATCTCCGAAGCCATTTTCGCAATAAAGCATTACTAAATTCCTACCATCTGTGTAGGAGAGCTAACCTTCTGATAATTAAGTAATTGGAACTTCTGCTCCTCCCCATCCCTTTACCATAAAAACGTACCTCTTTATCTTTTCTAAGTTGTTAGCCACATCAACAGGAATGGCAAAAATGGAGAGGAAGTATGTTGGAAAGGGGGGACATAACTTAAGCAAGCAAGCCAGCCAGCCACCATGTGATAAATGCATTCCCTTCAAGCTTTCTTTTTGTGTTTTCAGTAATTTTGTCCCAAATACTGACACTTTTCAAAGATGTCTGAAATGCCGATTCCGAAATTTTCTGCCGAACATTAATATGCTGAGCATATCCGACTGAAATTCTTTCCGACTTAGCTAAATTAATTTTCAGGCCACGTACTACTTGCAGGCATAATTGTAAAGATTTTAAATTTATTATCTGCTCTAATTTAGCGTCACAAAAACATAGGGTGTCTGGCTAATTAAAGATGTGAATCACTAATCTTGAAATCCATAAGCAGCCTCTGCTGCTTATTATCTACTCTAATTTAGCATCACAAAAAATTAGGGTGTCAATGGCTAATTACAGATGTGAAATTTGTACCTTGCTAATCTTGAAATCCATAAGCAGCCTCTGACTCGCTGCTTTTACAATCATTTTGCTGAAAGCTTCCATTATAATCACAGATAAGAGACCCCATCCTCCCCCTTTTGCTGCAGAAAGGAAAGAGAGTTGGCATCTGCCCCGAAAGAGGCAGGAATAGCTTTCGGGGCTTTATTTGTCACCAGCACATCCGGTTAAGGCCACTCACCTCGGTGGACCTATGACCTTTTGTGTGTGTGTGTGTGCGCACGCGTAGTTTATTCATTAGTTATACCTTTATTCTGGTCTAACTATGTAATTTGGATTTGGGACTTTCTCCCATTACTATATTTGGACTTTATGCATCTGTCATGCTTTACTTTTCAATCATCTGGTAATATTATCAGTTAATGCTGTATCAAAAAAAAATATTGACCAGTGGAGCTTTTTTTTTTCTACACACATTTGGTGCTCATTATCCAAAGAAAATTCAGCTGAAAACAAGCTCAGTCGTGCAACTTTCTTATACTGTTATACTTTTTTTTAGACACATTCAATGCACATCAGAAACCACCTTTGTTATCAACTTCAGCAATGCCGCGCAAGGAGTTCCCACATACCAGTGATTCGTGTGTTTCATGTGATGGAGTTATAGAAGATAGCAATGCAGTGGATGCCTATGGAACAGGGCTGAAAAATGAAGTCGGTGAATATAATTGCTTTCTCAATGTCATAATACAGGTTAATAACTTAAGTATTCTGTTCTGTATCATCTCACTAAGTCGTTCTGGAGATGCTTCCTTCCTATTAGCCTTATATTAAAATCTGTTTTGGGCCTGAGGTGTTCATTCTTTCTCTTCATTCAGTCCTTGTGGCACCTAAGACGGTTCCGAGATGAATTTTTGCAGAGGACATTATCAGAACATATTCATGTTGGTGATCCTTGCGTTGTATGTGCTTTACATGATATCTTCATTGCTCTGAGCACATCATCTACAGATAATAGAAGAGAAGCTATTACTCCAACATCCTTGCGAGTTGCCTTAAGCAACTTGTATCCAGATAGTAATTTCTTTCAAGAGGTAAGTGACGATGCGCCGCTCTAGACCTTTCGATGTTGCACAGCATATATTTGACATTTTTTTTATAGAACAATGTGATCGGAAGCTCTTTCCATGTCTTAACTAACGGGAGCCATGCAGGGTCAAATGAATGATGCTTCAGAAGTGCTTGGCGTAATATTTAATTGTCTTCATCGGTCGTTCACTCCTGCATCTGTTGTTTCTGTTACGGAATCAGTGGATAACAACTGCACGGGCTCATGGGACTGCACCAACAACTCTTGCATTGCACATTCAATTTTCGGAATGGACATATTTGAGAGAATGAACTGTTACAACTGTGGTTTGGAGTCCAGGCATTTGAAATATACATCTTTCTTTCATAACATCAATGCCAGTGCTCTCAGGACAATGAAGGTGTGCCTTCTAAGACTATAGTATGTAATAATATTATAGTGGGATAGAGCAGAGGAAAAATAATAATAAAGACAAATGAAGTTTGGTTCAGCAAACGGTGAACTTTCTGTATATGCTATTATAAAAGGAAAAAAGATCTGAATCTCGATGCGAGAATGAAATCCCTGATTCTCGTTCAAGAATGGTATTATTCCTACAGGAATGTGCTGACTTCTGGCTCACTTGAAAATAAAGTGATGACTCTATTTGTAGGAGCTTCCTAATTCAACTATGACTCTATAATATGTAAGTTCAAGCAAGAGAATGTTTTCTACATTATAATAAATCATCTGTCCTACTCTCTAATTCAGATATTATTACCCATCAGAAATAGAAGTTAAAAGTATATAACACAGCTGGTGCGTTGGGTATGGTCTAATTGAACTTCCGTTAGAATTTCGCATTTTTGTGAATGGTTTAATTCATGCAGGAATACTTCTACCTTTCAGGTCATGTGCCCAGATAACTCCTTTGATGAGCTTTTGAACCTGGTTGAGATGAATCACCAGTTAGCTTGTGATCCTGAGGCTGGTGGCTGTGGAAAGCTTAACTATATCCACCATATTCTCTCCACCCCTCCACATATCTTTACAACAGGTGACTTCCTAATCTCTTAAGTTACTAATATCTCCTTTTTCGTTTTTCACTTCCGTGATGCTTTCCAACCTTTCCGTTTAAGCAGAGTGTTCTTTTGTGCTGTATTATAAATTATAACGGTTCCTTTTTTGTGTTGTAGTCTTGGGCTGGCAGAATACTCGTGAAAGTGTTGAAGATATAACGGCAACATTAGGAGCCTTATCTACTGAAATTGATATCAGTGGCCTATATCGAGGTCTAAATCCCCAAAACCGACATCGCTTGGTTTCAGTGGTATTGCTTTAACAAATCATTTTCTGACTGTCTATTCACTTCTTCTGTTTAATCTTAATAGAAACTGGTTTGTGCTTTTTATACTGCCATCCTAAGCCTACAAGATACTCTTAGGACTCGTCCTCGAGAAAATGAGACGCAGATAGATATAAGTATTTCATTCTGCTTTTGTATCCTTCACATCAAAGCCATGGTTTTTTCCTGATTGTTTCTCTATTCTATATTGTGGGTTTACTTACTAGTGTTTAAAATAGCTAGGGCATTCTGTGAAGACTAAATAAGGCAAGCTAAAAGATTGTTAGGTAGCACGTACATACATGAACTTTCTGATAATAACTCAACGATGCTGCATGCATAACAGGAACTGAAGGAGACTGAATTTCTCT
>JAYMSH010000315.1:0-12044 GCA_036897905.1 Aragoa cleefii | reverse complement strand
GTTTAAGTTTAAGTGTGTTTGTTTAAGTTTAAGTTTAAGTTTAAGTGTTGTTTGATTCTGTTTGTTTAAGTTTTAAGTTTGAGTTGTAATGTTGAATGATTGTAACATATCTTCAATTCCAATAAAATTTTGATTATGATATCTCATTCACTCAACATCTTTCAAACGGAGATCAGATGTTTTCTTGGAAAGCATAAAACCGATGGGACAGACCATTAAACAATGATATCTTCTGTGCTCCTAATTTCGACATTTCCAAAACAACCCCACAACCAATTTCACTGCCAATTTTCCAATTATGATTCATAATGAACAAGAATCCAAAATCAAAGGCATCCCGTCTCATTATTTTTTCCCTTTCAATTCTTATGTTGCTCTCGTTGCAAAAATAGTGTACTCCCTTCCCGTCTCATTATTTTTTTCCCTTTCAATTCTCATGATCAATTTTTTTCTGACTTTTATCACGAATTATTTT
This sequence comes from Aragoa cleefii, assembly GCA_036897905.1. Taxonomy (NCBI): domain Eukaryota; kingdom Viridiplantae; phylum Streptophyta; class Magnoliopsida; order Lamiales; family Plantaginaceae; genus Aragoa; species Aragoa cleefii. Next base: position 11,569 of record JAYMSH010000315.1, on the reverse strand, counting down.
CTAAAACATACGGATAAAAGATTTAAAAAACTATCTTGTAAAAAATTAATTTTTGACTTTCATATATAATTTACCTTTGTCCGTATATTATAAAAGTAATACGTGATCAAATTCATAAAAATTGACTATAAAAATAAGAATCCAAATAAGACAGAGGCGGTATCTGGGAGCAAGCTTGGAGTTCTTTATTTACTTTTATCACCTTAAAAAATAGATTAGAAACGTTAAAAGTCTGTATCTCTACATTCAAAAAAGGTAATTGTGAGATTATTACACTAGTGCTTGCGAGTGCCTTTCTTTTCTTAAATCAAACAACTTTTATATAAGTAAATAAGATGATGTTTTATGGCTTTTACTACTTTTGTTTTACAAAAATATAAGCAGAAGTCAGAGAGTCAAAAAACTCATCAATTAGGAAAAAAACAACTTAAAATTTTTACAAATACCACATAAATATCATAATTAACTACATCTAAGATTATGTATGATTTTTTAAGAGAGAAATTATTGCAAGAGGTAGAGGTGAAAAAGATCTATATTACTTCTGCTTCCGCATACTTGTAACAACTATCACACTATGTATTAGTCACGAGATTGGACATTGGGTCGGGTTTTTTGGTACCCGGTTCAATCTGATCCAGTTGGGGTACTTTGGATATCAATTTTACATAAAGTTCTGATTTTCATTATATTATAATATTTTCTGAAAATATTTGCGGATTTGAATTTTAGCTTTGGATTTTCGAGTACCCGATTGAATATTGAAATCAAGCAAAAAAATTGGATACTTTAGATTAAAAAATGAAATTAGAACACAAAATTTTCAGGTAACCAAACCCAAAATACCCGATTTTTCGCTTATTTCGGGTACCCGATGAATAGACTCGTGACCACCCCTACATTTGGTTGTCATTTCCAAATACAAATGCTAGAAACAGGAGAACAAATGCTCACCCTCTCCCTCTTCCTCTTGCAAATTGCAGAACATTTCAATCATATTAAAACACAACTTAATAACTCAAAATCCGTAGTAAGTTTGCCCCTAATGATTGGACTACAATTGTAGTTTTTCAATATCATTTAAAAGGTCGTACGACTGAGGCATTACCTCAAACTTTAAAGCTTCCATAATGATCGCTAGCAAAAAGTTGCCAAGAAAACGACGACAAAGTTGTTAAGATTCTCATTGTCAAGCCAGAAAACCAACAGTGCATGTCCAGACAGAAGCGAGGGTCCCAACTCCCAACCAAAGATGGTCATAAACACACAGTATTAAACAGTCACAGCAGTACTGATGGGAGCGGAACCAAAACATTCAACAACAAAAAGAAGATTATCAGATACAGGATGTCGAGAAGTTTCCGATGTACCAAATAATCTGTCCACTCTTGAGTTGGGTAAAACACGGATATAGTTATGCCTAGGAAAACTCAGATTTCTTCAAACAAGACGCCGCTAAAGACCGTTACACACTCTACATGTGACTCAGCTTCAACATAAGGTAACTCCATCGAACCAGCACCAGCAGCACCTCCTTTAACCGGGAACTTCCTACACGCAACACCTGCTGACCTGCAAAGACACAATTATGATACACTTCTAACAGTTACCTTTTGCACTAGCCAATCTAACACAAAATCGACCAAGATGTCTGTTAAGTAGGTAGGCCAATGCCTACTCATTAACATTTCCCTTCAGCTTTGGAGCTTTTCTTTGCAGCAACTTGTTCGTCAGTCAATGGCAAGTAGTAGATCCTAGGGGTAGCTTTGGTTTTCTGGAAGAGATTGTCCAACGTGACTGGGGGCTCGACCTTCTCAGAAAGTGGAGGAAGTAGGGGTAGGGTAACCTGATTCTTTGCGGGGAATGATTGTTCCCTTGACAGAGATTCCTTTACTGATCTGACTGGGGCTGCATTGGCCGGAGGTGGTAGTGTTATTGGAGGAAGCTGCAGCCTAGAAACTTGATCCCGAAGAGGAAGTTGAGGCTGAGAATTTCCATAATGTTGAGTTGAGAAGGTAGGAATTGCATTGCTTGAAGAAGTTGCAGGAGATCCCTGACGTGCAGGTGGGCCTTCCACATGGCTTTTCACTTCTTGAGGATCAACAAACTCTGCTACTACCAAATGCCCCCCATTTGGAGGCCACAGGATATTATAGACAGCATTACGGGTATTTACAGCCTCTTCAGCAGATGAATACTGCAAAATTGAAAAGTCCCTAGTTATCGAGTATTTGCAACAAATTATGAGCTCTTAATTGCTAAAATTAAGTAGAGAACAGAGACTCAAAAGGATTCTTTGGTTGGTACTTGCAAATAGTGCTGCAAAACGAGGGAGGGGGGAGCAGACACTGAAAAGGAATTGTTTGAAACTGCGTATCCCAATATTGACACAACAGTAGTCAATAATCAACTGAAACTCGGGATTCTCATATTCAGCTTTTACACATTATTTTCAGCAGTAGCAAATAATTCACCTACCAAATAGTACTCTCTTCCTGCTTTTTCTATATAAAAGCCATAACCACTTGGTAAATTTCAAAACCGTAAGAATAAAGCAATGTGCAGGATTTTTGTGACGGTGACTCCTATCATAATCTTGCCGACATTATCAACTGATAATGTTATAAAAGTTTCATGCACATTCTAGAAGAGAATGAACAATAGGCGTCCCAACAGCAAACTGAACTTACAGAGACATAGCAGTGAGTTTTAATATTATCCATCCAGAAGCTGGTAACGGTGCCTGTTTTCCCTAGAAGTTCTTGTACTTCTTTTAAAGTAAAAGGACGCAGAAAACGATCAATTCTGAGAGAATTCGTAGGGGGCTTGGATGGCGGAGGAACTTCCAGTAATTAACAGAGAAAACACCAAAACTTACCCACGCGCTCTTTGGGTGCTTCATTAACTAGAGAGTTTGATCTAGACGCTTAAATGTAGGTTGAGATGAATGATTAGGCCCTGTAGAAGCCACGATGGTAGACCTTTCAGGTTCAGAACTCTTGGGACCTTGTTCTACATTCCACCTGCGTAGCATTTTTGTAATGCCATTGTTCCCTACTGTTTCCTCACCTGTAATATTTAACATCATAAGCCACCAACTTTGGCAGCAAGAAAAGATACGACTTCAGACCCAGACCCAGACCCAGACCCAGCACCAGGGTAAACCTTAGTTACCTGATTATCTGACAGAGCGACAGAATCACTTGATCGGAGAAAGCCGGATCCATCATCTTCATTCTGGGTTGTTGAATTGGCTGCATCACACTGTGTTCCGCTATCCACCAAACCCGAACCAGCTGGAGACGACACAGATGTGCTCTTCTGATTAATCTGAGGCAACTCATTATTCGAAGTATAAGGCCCGGGCTGAGTATCTTCCTGCGGCTTGAATGCATCATTCTCGAGCACTAGGACTGAATCTTCCATCTCATTTGCTCCATTGATCGGCAAGACTCTTTCAGTCACAATTTTCCCAGATTCCACTGTTTCACTAAACACTACAGTAGTTTCTGAATTAGCAAACAGTGCAGACTGATTCTTCTCCAACCCAGAAGTATTGGTTTCCTTTACAAGGTCCATTTCCAACACTTCTCCTTTACCCAACGACCTTAAACCATCAATCTCATTCGCAGACTCACTCTCTCCCACTTGAGCTGGGTCCATCTCCATATCCACTTGATTCCCAGTGCATCCAGCAGCAACAGCTTCTGTAGCTTCTTGTTCAGAAGGTAACTCAGGTTGGACGGCGCCATTTAAACCATTATCAGAATTCTCCTCGCTCTCCTGCCCCTCACATCGAATGGCTTCATCCAAACGCTTCAACAGATCCGCTTTCAAACCACCAGTAGTCAGGCGGAGGATTTTAAGTTCTTCCTTGAGCTCAGTGACCTTCCACTGGTCCAAAAGCCGATCACCAATAACAGACGGGGATGACATGTTTATCAATGGTCCTTCAGATAACATAGCAAACAATTGAGGAAGAAGAAAACATTCATACGAACAGAGTAACATACCAACCCAAAATGATTTGTTCAACTCACAGAATAAAAGCTCTACTAAGCTCCAGTATACCAATGCATATAACACAATGAAAAGAATAAGCTAGTCATCGGCTCATATATAAATAGCATATACACGGATAATACTAACTGAGACAATCCTAATACCAAACTCAAATTCCTCTTTGCAGCAGCAAACATACAGCATACACAGATTTAATCAGCTTAATTCCTATTTGACATATTAAATTCCAACTACTGCATAGGTTGTTAACAGACGATTTCAAAACATACTCCGACGTATAGGCACAGGGGATAACTTAATCCACCAAATATCGACAAGTAACTTAAACGAGTGAATTTCAACAAATTGTAAGCATATCAAATTCAATTCAAGGCTAATAAACTAGCTAGGGCAGTGAATTCTCATTGTATCGTAATCAAGACAAAATACTCACAGTTTACGGCAGAATTTGCAGAGGAGAAGCTTCGGTTGAGAAAACCGACACGTTAGCGACAGAAAACCCTAGTTTCACCACAACAGAAAAGCAGTTATCAGAAACGGAATGGAAAAACGCAGAGAAAAATCATTCAACATAAATGAAACAAGATAAACGATCAATGTTGACGAAATTGAAATCCGACTAGCAAAATCAACACGCAGGGTGTGTGAGTAGTGATGATGACAAGCAACTAACGACAAAGTTCGTCTTTTTCTCGAATTATAAATAAAAATGATGCACGATGGGGTACAAGCGTGGTAAACTCGATGATCAAAAGACGAAGATGCCCCCATGCTGTATAATTTTATTTTTTCGTCTCCTCCAATCCCCCGATGCGAACAGAAGCCTTCCTCTTTGCTCTTTCAAGAGAACGCTTTGTTTTTTGTATGCCAATTTCGTCTTCTCACTTTCTCCTGTGGTCTCATTTCGTTACAAAACAATTCGAGCACTTGCATTTCACTTTGACGACTTGTTTCAAAATTACATTTCCTTTCTTGCATCTCAACCATGGATACTTACTCGATTCTGTTTACAAAAGTTCTCAATTGCAGACTGAACTCAAATAGAACTGATTCGGGAATCAGCTTGTTAAGTTATATTGAGTTAAAAGTAGTAGGATTTACGGGCACTTTATTTTTAGACTAAACTAGAAACAACTAATTAATCAGCTTAACAGTATTTTATTACAAATAAACACTCGGTGGCTATTTGTAGAAGCTTGTCATTCAGAAAATGGAATCTGAGGATCAAAAGCTGCTTTCGCTAACATGCATTCAATCCAACGACACTTTTCGAAGTACCCAGCCTCAATATTGACACTCTTCATGTAGAAGATCTATATTGGGGCAGCGCAGCAGCTAAGCTTCATGCTCTTTCATGACCTGAAACACCATACCTAAAAGAATGTTGATCTGGCACAATTCTTGTTAAAATTTCCATCAAGCTTGGAAATACAGGGAAAATAAACACTTAGTAGATTTTACTAAGAAATAAGTCCAAGAAAATACAAAGTTACTGTTAACAGTCGAGAGCAAACAAAAAAAAGAAGGAAAGATACAATTGTTCTCCAAATGAATAAACCAAGATGTCGTCCTCACAGACATAATAATAATAATAATAAAACCACATATTCTCGAGAAGTTTGCAATGCATCAAATATAGGCAAATGTTTGGCTGTGCAGATTTGGAGGTCTAATACTGCCTAGCTACAGAATGTAGGATTTGACAGAAACATGCAATGCTCAGCCCCAAAAGTCGGGCATGTATGTCCTAACTTTAAAAAATAATCAATCCTCCGGTAAATACAAATCCTTCACTGAACCAGCACAAGAAGCGCGCCTCCCGTTACCCAGAACTCCCTGGCTGCGACACCTGCAGACCTGCAAAGACGCAATTACAGTAGACTTCTTACCATTACTTTTCTACCTAACCAATCCATCAGAAAACTGATGAAAAGATATGTGCCCTAAGTAGGCCAACGCCTACTGATTAACAGTTCCCTTGGACTTGAGCTTTGCAGCTACTTGGTCATCCGACAATGGCAAGAAGTAGATCCGAGGGAGTGCTTTGGTTTTCCGGAAGAGATCGTCCAAAGTAACGATAGGTGGCTCGACCTTCTCAGGAAGTGGAGGCGGTGGTAAGTTCGGCCGATCCCTTGCCGGAAGCACCTGTTCCCTTGCCGGAGGATCCCTCAAAGGATTTAAACGCTCCCTTATCGAGGGGGGGTTAGCCAGGGGTGGTGGTAGTGGAAGAGAAGTTGGCGGAAGCTGCTGCCGCAAAACTTGTTCACGGGAAGTAGGAGTCGCACTGCTTGCAGGAGTTGCCGGAGATGGAGGAGGTGCCTCTACACGTTCTTTAACCTCTTGAGGATCGACAAATTCGGCTACCAACAAACGCCCCCCATTTGGAGGCCATTGGAGATTGTAGACAGCATTACGGGTCTCTACAGCCTCTTCAACAGATGAATACTGCAAATTGGAAATGATATTAGTTAGCCTCTACATATCAGATAACTGATACGGCAAGTGCCCCACTGAAAGTTTAATTTACATATGAGCATAAACAATTTTCAGAGAGGAAAAAGCAATTATATTGTTTTTTTAATTATTATTAGTATTATTTTTTATTTATTTCTTCTTTTGTAGCAATAAGAGTATATGCAACCTAAATGCAGGCATCAGTGGGAATATAAATATTTTTTTAAGTTTCACGGGGGATAAGTTAAAGGGCCAGACTTCAAGGGTAAAATCTGTAATTTTTTGCATGGGAGAGTAGTTTATGATTGTCTTGCAGAATAAGAAAACTGTTTCATGCACACAGGCAGAATGAATGACATGAAATATAAGCAGCAAACCCACACTTACCGAGACATAGCAGTGCGTTTTAATATGATCCATCCAGAAACTGGTCACATTGCCTGTTTTCCCCAGAAGTTCTTGCACAGCTTTTAATGTAAAAGGACGCAAAAAGCGGTCAATTTTGAGAGAATTGCTGGGGGGCTTGGATGGTGGTGGAACTGCCATTAGTCAACATAACAAAATTTAGAAGACAGTAGATTTGGGAACCAACATTACTATGAGCACAAGAAACCTGAAACTCACCAACACGCTCCTTGGGTGCTTCCTCAGTAACAACAGAATCGGACCTAGAGAAGCGCTTGAGAGAAGGTTGGGATATATCCTCAATCTTTGCAGGAGTCGAAACATTATCATTTTGGGGAGCAGAACCCTTGTGGCTTTCTAAATTCCACCTTCGTAGTTTCTTTGCAGTCTCGTTGTTCCCAACTACTTCTTTATCTGTGAATTCATTCAAGCCACCAAGGTTAGCAGTAGGATATTGGAAAAGTACTCAATACTCCTGTGTCAAACGTAACTTTAGCTGTCTCAAAGTGTCAACAAACTACCCTTTTTCCAAAGTAGCTATAAAAAATTTTAGAGGGAGAGAGCAGGGAGCAGAGAGAAGAGAGGAGCAGAGGGAAAGCAGAGAGAGCGCAGAGAAGTGAAGGAGAAGGAGAAACACTGATGAACTTAGAAAAGTGAAAAGCTATTCTAAAGTTCCTGATCTAGAATCAAGATATAAAGCATGACCCATATGCCTAAATGAAGCCTACATATAACAGAAGTCTATCAGTGAACTAATCTCATACATTTATTATTTATGTGCTACCCCAACATGTGATTTTATGTGTATACTAGTTCCTGATCTGCATCAGTGTGTTCACTCCATTGGTGAGACGGGTGAAACCTTTTAAACAATGTTATAGAAACATACTCGGTATATGATTTTTTAAATTCCATCTTCATAAAATAAATAATAAAGTTACTCTTGTACGATTGACACTCACCAAACTTTCTCTTAAAAGATCCCGGCGCAGGCAAAGCCTCATTCTCAGCTTTAACAACTTCCGCCTTCATGGACTCATCGCCACTAACAACATCAACAAAATTCTCCTCTTTCAGAACAGCCATTTCAGTATTTCCCACATCGCCTGCAATGTCAGAGGCCTTGGATTTACACTCTATTTGTTTAGTATCCACTATGTCCTCCTCCATTGAATCATCCCCAGAACTCCGGTCCAAATTTAGCTTCTCAGGAGGATCCAAGTCTACAGTATCAATGTTACTGAGACTATTTTCATAGTCAGGATTGTTTCCAATGATTTCTTTTGAAGATATTTTTATGTCAAGTGGTTTTTCAACATCTTTTTTGCCAAGTGGCTCTTCAACATCCATTGGATGTGATTCACCAACATCGGGGGCAATATTGCTGGGCGGCTGCTGCACCATCTCATGCTTAACATCTAGTTCTAATTTGAAATGGTCAGTAATAACATCAACCTTTAATTCATTATTCTCAATAATGGAGACAGATTCAGTAGAAACGTTATCAGATACTAGTTGAAACCCTAAATCAGGGTCAGCCGTAGATACCTGATACTTCAATGGCAGGCTGGATTGATCTGATTGGAGGGACCTGGAGTCATCATTTTCAATCTGACCTGTTGAATTGGCAGCTTGATTCTTTGTTTTCTCTTCCTGCAAACTTGACCCAGTTGGGAACAACATGGGTGTGTTCGTCTCATTGGTCTGAGGTAACTCATCATTGGAATTAGAAAGTCCGGACTTATCATCCTCCTGAGACTTTATGTCACACTCGAGCCATGCAGTTGAATCTGCAATCTCATTTGCTTTAACACTTGGCAAATCATTTGCAGACTCGATTGTCACACTTGAGACCACAGCAGCTTCCAGGACAGCATTTTGGGCAGGCTGCTCCTGTTTCAGCTCAGTGGTACTCGTTTCTTTCACAAGGTTGACTTCCACAACTTTGACTTCATTCAATGGTTCTGTTTGATCATTCATCGCATTCACATTCTCATTATCTACTTTTTCAGAGAGCTCCACCTTTGTGCCGGTAAGGTCCCCTGCACTTCCAGAAACAATAGCTTCTACATTAGCTTGTTCGGAAGGTAACTCACATTGCTTACCACCATTGTTAGCATTATCCTTTTCACTTTCCTCATGTTCATCCTTTTCACTCTCCTCGCGTTCATCCTTTTCACTTTCCTCGCGTTCATGGCGAACTGCTTCATCCAAACGCTTCACCAGATCTATTTTCAAACCCCCAATAGTCAGTCTGCGTTTTTTAAGCTCCTCCTTCAGCTCAGTGACCTTCCATTGGTCCAGTGGCCGATCTCCAAGAACAACATACGGGGATGACATCTTAAAGAACCGATTATTCTTCTTGAAAAGCTAGATCAGATTTAAAAACAAAACAAAAAACAAAAGAAAGATACAAATAAATAAAAATATATAAGTATCACCTGAGGACCACCAGCAAGAATCACTAGTGTCACCATACCAAGAATTTCTTAATCATCCATTGCTTCAGTTTTAGCTTACAAAACTCACTCAAAGCACTTGTACAACTTTTTTTCACTTCTACACAACCTTTACAAACACTTTCTGCTTAAAAACAACATCATCATCAACCATGTCGTCGCATCAGCAAGAATCCCAAGCACAGCAGGCCTTCCGGTGGCACTACTCCGAATTCGACGACTCAAACTTCCAAATACGGGGCCGCACCCTCTTCTTCTTCGTCGTCGTCATCCTCCTCGTCGGCCTCCTCTTCATTTACGCCCGGTGGATCTGCCGCTTCGGCCCACCTCCACCTTCCCCCGCCGTCCGACGTCCGGTGAACAAGCTTCCGGTGGTGCTGTTCAGGGTGTGCGGTGATTTTACAGAAGCAAGCGAGTGGTGCATATGCCTTGGAATGTTTGAGGATGGAGATGAGGTGAAAGTGATGCCGGATTGTCGGCATTGTTTTCACTCCGAGTGTGTGGATAAGTGGTTGATGGGTCACAGTAGTTGCCCGCTTTGCCGTGCTTTGGTCCGTGTTGACTTGCCCGTTTGATTCTTATTTTGGATTCGGGCATCAAAGCCGCCTGCCATGGCTTTCGGAAATTACTCAAGTTTTTTACATCCATTATTAAACTCATCATGTTTAATAGTCATTAGTATCATGTCATGTAAATGTAACTCTTTCAACGTCTTTTTTACTTTTTACCTACCGGTATTGGATACTTGTACATTTTTTATTAAGTCTTATTACATTGATTTGCAATTTAATTTAATCAAGTCATTGTTAATGATGTTAGTTACGTTACGTTACGTTTGGACTTCTGTTGAAGCATTAATAACATCAAACTGTATAATTTTCAAGTTACATGAGCGAAACCTTAGAAGCTTAAAACGTAAACTTGTTCAAATATGTGAACCTGTCCTCTGTTTTGGTTCAGAATCTTTGGATTATTCAAATCCTTGGTTTCATTCATCAAAACTGGAACATTTCATAACCCATGGAAACATCTGGGCCCCCACTCAAAATTTAACATTTACCCCTATTTTACTTAAATATTGCACTTCATCCTCATTTGAAATAGAGAAAGTTGTATTTGGACCCCCCTAAAAACTTTTTATGGCATTTGAAGATCTGCCCCTACTTGGAAATGTTACATTCATCTCCTTGTACCATGAAATCAATAACCCTTGCAAATATGCAGATTATCCTATAAAACATGTTAATTAGGGGGGGCAATCACCTTTTAACAAATACGAGGGCATTATAAAAAACAAACGAAGAAGTCTCAATTAGCATTCCAGATTTGCGTCACTATAAGGTACCAGTGTACAATCACAACATGTATCAGTTGCGGTACGCTGCATTCGTCGACAGCAACTTCCAAATCAAAGGTACCGCGCTATTAATCACCGTGCTGGTCTTCGCCGTCATCCTCCTCGTGCTCGTCTCTGGTTTCGTCTACGTCAGGTGGCTCTACCGCTCCCTCCTGACTAGCATCCCCTACACGCCTCCTCCCGGGAAGCTCAGCCGGTCCAAGATTAACAAACTGCCGGTGGTGTACAAAGGTTCAGACGATTTAACGGACGGTGAATGCAGCATATGCCTAGGGATTTTTGTGAATGGAGAAATGGTGAAACTGATGCCAGGTTGCAAACATTGTTTTCATTCCGAGTGTGTGGATAAGTGGCTCGTGGTTCACTTGAATTGCCCGATTTGCCGTGCTTTGGTCCGAGTTGATCATGTTCATGACTCGCCAGTTTGATTCTTAGCTTCTTCATCACTTTCTTTTTACCTCCCTCAAAGTATTATTAACAATATAGCGTGCAGATTGTCTGAAATTGAAAATTCGTGAGAGAATCTGTTGTAAAGTATTTACATGTTAGATTTTTGAACCAATCAACTCTATGTATTCGTGAGAGAATCTGCTGGTATTTGATACTATTTTAATTCCTAAAATTTGATGCACTTTACGTCATTGGTAATTCTATTGAAAATAATAATGGTTTTTCCTTGTCAGGATACGTCTCTTTAATTATTTTTCGTGTGTAGATTTATGTTCTACAGGTTAATTACGCATAGTCATAATCTTGTTATTATCTTGCTTCCGCTCCAATATCAAAATGATATTATTTTATTTGATTTTTATCAATTTAACTTTGATATCCAACATTTGAGTATTGTGTAAATTTTGTTTAGTCTAACAAC
>JAYMSH010000314.1:0-12048 GCA_036897905.1 Aragoa cleefii | reverse complement strand
GAACAGAATATATTACCATGATGCACCCAAGTCAACGGAGAAACCAAACGAATAGTCGGTGTGCACTCGACCACCAATTCTATCCCGTGATTCTAACAAAACGACCTGAATTGAGGCATCATAAAGAGCTCGGGCTGCTGCAACGCCAGCGAAACCAGCACCGATAACAATCACAGAAGGTGAACTTGAAGATCTACTCTCATAGGTAGAATTACAAATAGCTGCAAAGACAAAAAGAAATTCGATCACAATCCAGTCAATATGAAATAGATACAATGGACATTTCATTAGACTAGCGACCATATTACATTGTACAACAAAAACCATAATTTGATCACCAATATTTCCTATCAAAAGGTGCAACTAATGCATCATTGCTACATAAATACTACATAAACTATCGAACTGTTCAAACACAACTCTAGCAAACTTTCCTAACAAATGTCTAGACAAACACATACAAATCTTCTTCTTTTTTATCACTCTGAAGAAAAAAGGGCTCCCTCTTCAGTCCTTCCCAAACATCAAATGGAATCGAAAACATAACGAAAACACAATCAAAAGCCAAAAAACATCTTTGCAAACACCGCAAAAGGGCTTGTAAGCTGGTAAAAAGCCATAAGCAAGTTTAAAAAGCTACTGCCAACACCCCCTTACTTTGAAGACTAACCACTAGGCTAAGGATACCAATCACAGATACACGTATGCGATCACACAAGATCAAGCTAAATTCTCCACAGCAAACCAAAGCAAACCAAACATACCCAATTCCCGCCCGTAAGCAGGGTATGGGAAGGGTAAGATGTACGCAGTCATACCTGTAAGGAGACTGTTTCCGTAGAGACCCCGGGCTCATATGCAACTGGACGATAAATAATAGTTCCCCATTTATCGCCCATGATGATTCGAACATCCGACCTATCTGTTAGAGGATAAGTGTTTTGTCATCTTACATGCGATATTATTAATGCCAATTAAAAAAATTAGTGACTCATTACAGTTGGATCGAGTTATATGAGCTTTTTCGGTTTGAATATATAAGGCATTACACATCCAACTCTGAATACCACAATTATAATGGAGCAAAGGGTGAATTAGTTCCAACTAGAACGTCCTACACCATGGGAAGCGTTTTATTGGCGACAATGTAGACTGTTCATATCTAAGGCAGAGCCACTCCAATGACTGTGTGGGTTCCAGTCCGAGGTAAAAGAGGAAATGAACCGTTTTACTATTATCTTATAATATTATGCTTAAAATAGCCCGATTTTAAACATTGAATTAGCCCGCCCGGTGATATAATTTATAGATCCGGTCTTGATCGCTCGGTTTTCCATTTCTCTTGGTTGAGATAGAGAAATGTACTCCATGAAGCAAGATCCAGAAATTTTTTGGGTATATCTGATTAAGTTCTTTTGGAATGTTCCCACTTCTTCCGAGGTAATTCAAATCCACGAAAGAACTGAATGGAAGTAGGAAGATATGTAAAATTTGGTCCATTGCTTAAAAAGCCAGCCTCTACACAATATGGTACATCAGCCGCAAACAAGTACACATTCTTACAATCTGTTACAGAGTACAAAGAAACGAAAGGCGAAAACTTCATTCCTTTGTCCAACATTCATAACAGAACACTTGCTACTTAACTTCGTTAAATTTCATCTCAGAATCAAATCACACTATGCCCTCAATGCCATATCATGAATCTGAGAACTGAACGACGCAGCAGCACTCTCCCGGTTCACAGGCACTTGAGGATAGCAAGCTTTCTTCAGCTCGTTATACCTCCCGATATCAAAATCCTGAGCCTTCATCAGCTTCTTCTGCTTCGCACTGAACCGGCTCTGATAGAACCCTTCGAAAGATGGCTCTTTCGAAGTCCTCAAGAAAAAGGCGTAACCGCCCATGAAATACATGGATGTGACGTAGAAGCAAATGGGCTCCATGACATCCCATGAGAGTTCCCAGAATGTCAGCCTCATGAAAGCTGCTGTCTGGACAATCAAATAGCCCAATCCACCCCAAAGCTCCCGCCTTACGAGCAACTCCGCTTTCCTGTCAATCGCTTCTTTGTGCGTCTCGAGCTCTTGAAGCTCCTGCATTCTTGGGTCGTTCGGGTTTAGAGGCGAACGTGTCTGTATTAGGCCTTGGATGGCTTTTACCACCTGTAGAAACAAAATTGTACAATTTGGTAACACTTGGCTCCTCTTCACCTATTACATTCACTCTTTTTTATCACCTTTTGATCTCTTTAAAGAAACACACAAAACTCAATCTTCTAGAGGGTTATTTTGCAAAAAAGGCATGGTTTTTGTTTCAAAGAATTTGTTATAGACTCCATAACAGTTGGATATCATTTTCATCACACTTTACTTCACCTCACAAGCAATAGAAATCTCAAACACCAACACTTTTTTGTCTTCACCACGAAAAGATTTTTAATAATGTAAGTTTGGCTTAATAAAAAAAATCCAAAGAGTTTGCATTTGCAATAATAATAATCTGGATTGATTGATTGATCTCATTGATCATCAGCATCTCGATTTAAAGAGAGAGATCTTGATGTTTTTCCTGTGAAGAAGACATAGAAACACACAATAATAAAAAAAAACTCATCAGTCCTCAATCGTCTCAAAATCATAAACAAAATTAACGAAATCGCTTCTAATCTCATCTCAATTAGCCCAATAACACCAACTCAATCAATCAAATACCCTGTCAAATCTCAATCAACAAAACAAACTTCAAACAAATCACATCGATAGATGAAATTTTAGAGAGAGAAAGGTAACCGACCTTCTCAGGTTTGAGAAAAACAGTATTCTGCAACACAATCACACTCCCAGATTGATCCAACCTCTTCGCAAACTCAAATCCTTCATCATCTCTCTCACAGTCCTTCGTACAGATCTCCAAAAACTCAGAATACGTTACGCAATCCTTTTCCACTTCCCTCAGCCTCGCCTTCACCGTCTCCAGCTGAGAAACTTTCAGAATCTTCTTCGCATCCATCACCGTTATCTCCGAAGCGTTAATCTCATCCGGTACGCGTGGAGGAGGCACCAGACCTTCGAGCCTAACTATATCCTTAGCAATGCCAATGCTTCGGATCCTCTCCAACAGCTTCTCACCAGTCGGGAGGAATCGGAGGTCCGTCGGAGATGCGGCGGATTGGCGGTGGAGGTAGCGGCGGAAGATTCCGTCGTCGGATGGATCTGAAACCGAGTTGCTGGAAGAAGGTATGTTCATGGTAGCGGATTTTGCGGCGGAGCATGGGGAGGAGATGCGGCAGGTGGTTAGGGTAGGGTTGGTGATTTTTGTTATGCCGAAAAGGCGTTGGGCTAATGATCTACTGAACGCCATTGATGAAATGTAATTCAAAAAAGAAAGAAAATGGTAATGAAAATGAAATAGAGAGAGAGGAATTAATCATACGGCTGTTTTTTCTTTGGAGAGCATTGGAAATAAAATGAGTAGTTTTGGTCGTGATGAGAAGTTGGGTTGAGTTTTGCCCTATTTATACAATTAATTATTGATAAATGAAAATTTGTTTTTTTCTTTCTTCTGGGCCATTTATTTTTTTTATAGAATAAATGGAGATAAGCTTTACACTAGGAATATTCTCACAAGAGGGAATATGTTCCTAGGTGGCATCTCACTCATCATGGTTCACGAGTTGGTTAGTAAATTCACGAGAAGCGTTGGATTGGCCATAAATGCGGCTACCACCGTCAGATGGGTTGACATTATTTAATCTCGAGCTGGGTTGACTGAAATGCTTTACACGTGTTGGTCTAGGAAAGGGTTGAGAAATGTTTCGCGAGGCAGGGGATAGAAATGAAATGTGGGTGACGTGGATGAATTGATTTTCATTAAAAACAAAAGGGAGACAAGGCAGTCGAGGCGTCGCCACATAATGATGGGCTGGATGCGACTACTCGAAACCGATAGAGTGTCCATTCATTTATGACATCATCATGTGTAATAAAGTTTTAGTAATAAACCTCATTTTTGGAGTGTTGTAAAACAAAAGAAAACTCAAGATTTACACAAGGCTAATGGATCATCATCATCATCATCACTACAAGTCCACCACCACTCCCCTATCTTAGACAAATAGAGACATTGCACTATTCACTTTAGTTTTTAAAAGATCAATTAAATATAAAAAATGCATAAATAAATTTCTTGAGTATTATTATATAATAAGAAAGAATTAAATACTCCTATTTAAATTGGTTGTGCTAAAAATTTATATTTCTTTTATGAAATAATTATTTAGACACTTTGGAAAATGAAATATGTGCCTTTTTTATTTCTTGAACGAAAGCAATATTATTATTATTACGAAAATTTAAGTCGGAAATAAGTTATGAAAGTTTGGGGTCATATTTTAAAACAATTTTAAGATATTAACAAGCAAAGAATAAATAGAATAGTAAGTAGCTCGAAATTCGATTGTGTTTTACATCCCTACATGAAGTATTTGAAAATATTTGGGTGAAAGAGCATAATATGTGTTTGTTCCTATTTTCTTATTTATTTTTTTCATCTAAATATACTTCCTTTCCTTTGGTATATTATTCTCTAGCTAATTCCTTAATCTTTTACTTAATACTCTAAAAGTTTTTATTCTTCCTCCTAATGACATATTGTTAATTTGATTACAATAAAGATGAAAGTAGCTGTTATAATAATTGTAGCCAAAGCAAAACACACTAATTAGCAATAACTTATTCTTGCTAATTTGTTTTGTTGAAGATTTATGATTTGCAAATGCCAACTGTCAAAAACATTACGGAAGTTTTCTGGAAAACCATTTCCATTATAAACAAACTTGTGTTTCTTACAAAGATTGAGTGAGTTGAAAAGAGAAACTAGCTACTGGTATTTTATAGGACAAAAACTACTGCTATTCTAATTGTAATTACAGAAATTTCAAAGGTAAAAAGCACACTAGTTGGTTGAGAGTAAATCTTGATGGTCAATTCTTCACCTTCACATCCAATTGATCTCAATTGTCTTCTTGCGCTGGAACCCTAATTTCTGCAGAATTGGGGCTTTCTTGACCCGGTGGAGCACGTTCATGTGAACTTGCGTTCAAACTTGTTTCCCTCCATTTTCCTTTCTTTCTTCTCGACTTCTCATTGGTCATAAACTCCTGTTTTTCACACTTTGATCCTTTAATTTTCCATTATTCCCCCTCAGGTGGATGTAAATGTTCTTTACATTCATCTTGCAGATTGTTTTCTGCAAATCCTTTGATGCTACTGCTTTTGTAAAAATATCTGCCAGTGTAGTTTTGAAGGAACAAATTTGATATCAATTATTTTCTTCAAAACTTTCTCCCTGACAAAGTGGCAATCAACCTCTATATGCTTGGTTCTTTTGTGAAACATAGGGTTCTTTGTCAAGTGAATAGCTGATTGATTGTCACACATTAGTGTGGCTCGTTCTTTAATTTTGATTCCAAAATCCGTAAGCACATAAGTTATCCACATAAGTTCACATGCAGCTAGAGCCATTGCTCTATACTCTGCTTCTGCAGATCTGCTCATTGTGTTCTGTTTCTTGGATTTTCAACTTACAAGTGAGCTTCCAATAAACATACAATATCCAGTCATGGATTTTCTTGTATCTGGACATGCTGCATAATCTGAATCATTGAATCCTACAACTTTAAGATCAGGTCCAGAGGATAAGAAAATCCCCAAGCCAATGTTACATTTGATGTATTTGATTGTTCTTTTAACTGCCTCCATGTGTACATTGGCTGGACTCTCCATAAATTGGCTCAATATACTCACTGCATAACTTAAGTCTGATCTAGTTATAGTGAGTTATATCAATTTTCCTACTAATTTTCTGTATGCAGTAGGATTTTTAAGCAGTTCACCAGAGTCCTTGGACATTTTGTGATTTTGCTCAATAGGATTGATTGCTGGTTTGGATCCCAACAGTCCAGCTTCTTTTATTATTTCAGATGCACATTTTCTTTGTGAAATAAGCATTCCTTTGTCTGTTCTAGCAATTTCAAGACCTAGAAAGTACTTAAGATTTCCAAGGTCTCTGATTTTGATTTTTTCTAGCAAAAATTCTTTTACTTTGATTATCTCTGCCATGTTAGTTTCTCCCATAATTATATCATCAACATATATTAGCATGGCAACAAAACCATCTTTAGTGGTTCTGGTGAAGTGTGAATATTCACATTTTGATTGTTTGAATCCAATGGAAACAAGTGAATTTGTAAATTTTGAATTCCATTGTCTAAATGCCTGTTTTAGACCATTAGAGGGGTTTATTGTGTTTGCATACTAAGTCCTTATTTCCCCCCTCAATTGTTAATCCATGTGGTATTTTCATGTATATATTCTCATCAAGATCTCCATTTAAAAATGCATTGTGAACATCCAGTTGATTTAGATGTCATTTTTGTATTGCTGTAAGTGTTAAAAATACTTTGACAGAAGTCATTTTTGCAACTGTCTAAATGTCTCTTTATAGTCCAATTCAAATTTTTGGTTGTAGCCCTTAGCCACTAATCTTGCATTATATTTTTCTATATTTCCTTCAAATTTAAGTTTAGTTTTAAACACATACCTGCACCCAATTGGCCTTGACTGTCAGATATAATGTGCATGTGATGAAGAAAGATTGAAGACTGTTGCTATGAAGGACTGGAAGAACAGGCTTTGCTGGTGTGTTCTCTGTTATGATGCAGCTGAGAAGAAAACGTTTTTGGTAACAAAAATGTGTTTCCACTTACCAACGGAATGAAGAGTTGTACGTTGTGCTGTTCCAGTAGTCCCGCCTAAAAACTAGGTTACGGTTAAGAAGATCGAATATGGACCATTGGATAAAACTTCTCGTAGCCGTCCGATCAGGAGTTGACCGTTGGACTCATATTTAAGAAGAAAAACTCTCACTTTTTCTTTCTGATTTTCTGCTGTTCTTGCTTCAGATTCTTGCTGAAGTTTGAAATTTTCGTTTTCTCTTGTAACTTCTCAAAGTTTGTTCATAGTATTTTCGATCAGTTCTTGTAAAACGTTTTGTTGATTCATTTTGTATTCGACAATTGTTACATGAATGAAATCTTCAATTTCTTTCATATTGACCCTTCTGGTAATTGAATGACTGTCCATGTGTTGTTTTCTTTAAGTGCTAAAAGTTATTCTCTTATTGCTTGTCTCCATTGGGACATTGTTATTGCCTCCTCATAACTTTGTGCTTCTTGTATTGTGGACAAAACTACACAATATCCATTGTGTGATGCTGATAATTTATGGTAATCAAGAAGTTTTGACAAGGGATATCTGGAATTGGTACTTTTATTATGAACAACCTTGTGTAGTTTAATGTTGTGATGAAAATCTCTTAGTTTACTGGAGATTTTAAATTCACTAGTACTTCTTCTTAACTGAGGTAATTGATTTTGTTCTTCTTATACTTCCTCATCTTCTGGTTCATCTTCCAGATCTTCTTGATCAGTCTGATCATCATGTTCTGATTCATCATCATAAGGATGATGGTAATTATCTTCATTTTCTTGAAAATATTCATTATTTTGAATATTTTCTTCTTCTACTTGATTTTGAACCTCATGGTTCAAATTCTTTGTATGTATATCTTCTACCAATGTTTCTGGTGATGATATTGATATTTCTTCTACCTTCTTATCTTTCTCCTTTTGAAATGGGATGTTGTTTTCTATAAAAACAATATTTCTGGCGATTATTATTTTCCTTGAAACAAGATCATACAATTTTAAACCTTTTGTAGTAGAGGATGTCCTACAAGCCCTTGGATCCAGCTTTGTTCTGTTCACATTTTCCGTTGAAACATTACAAAGACATCCAAAGACTTTTAAGTTGTCATATGATGGTTTCTTTTCAAAGAACACTTCATATGGTGATTTATTATCCAGATTTGGAGTAGGTGTTCTGTTATCCAGATTTATTATAACTGCTAGAATAAGACGATTTTCTTTGTTTGGCCTTTTGACAGACCTTACAATGACTGAATTGCTTACATTTGACAAAAGGAGAACTGACTTCAATAAGTGATAGCCGTTCTGAAGTAGGATGTCCTAATCTAAAGTGCCAGATGTCTTTCTTGATATCTGCTTCATCTTGACACTGCAAACTGGAGATGGCAGTTGCCTTAGGTAACTGAAAACTTTGACTTCCAATGGCTAATCCCTTAGGGAATTGAAAAACTTCAGTGCTTGTTGATGTGAGGTTGTAGATTCCTCTCTCTTCTTTAATCTGACCAATCTTTCTCCAGGATTTGCTCAAGTGTGAGTGTTGCTCCTGAAAAACAAGGCACTGATTTTTAACAAACATGAAGCATAACTCATTATCCATACAAGCTTTGTTGACAGATATGAGGTTAATTTTAAAAGTAGGAACACAAGACATTTTTCAGGACAATATAATCAGTTATATATAAGTTATAGGCATTTTCTGAAGATTTAGTAGTTGTACTTCTTCTGCTATCTGTTTTACATTTTCTGTATATAAGTCTGGTGTGGAAATAATATGGTGTGAAGCACCTGAATCTATTATCCAATATTCTTTTGGATTTTTTAGATTTCCAGATATGAAATTAATCATAAAACTCATACCTGCAAAATTGTTGTCCTGCTCAGTAGCTGCTGCAGAAGTTCCCTCTTGAGTAAGTGGATTGCTCATCTTCGTCACTGGTTTGTGTTGCTCAGCCAATGCCAGCAGTTGTTGGATCTGTTCATTGGATAGCTGGAGCGTTGGTTCTTCATTCTGAACATTGGCAGTTCCAGCAGAGTAGTTCTTTGGCTTAGGTCCAGAATTGAAGGTTGGTTTCTTACTTGAAGTTCTCTGGATAGCCATGGATCTTGAAGCAATTGTCAACAGTGTGACCTGGAATCCTGCATTGTCTGCAATACAAACTGGACTTATCCTTTCTCTTATATCCAACATCAAATGAAGAAGTATCACTGCTGGAGTCATAGAGAGCTCTGGTTTACTTCTGTATTTCTTCCTGCAGAACCAGTGAATAGATCTTGTCCACTGTAGGAACTGGATCCATCAAGATTATCTGGCCTCTGACCATTTCATATGCATCAGTTAAACCCATCAAGAACTTGTAAACTTTGTCTGTTTCTTTTGATTTTTCATATTGATGAGACAGTTTACCAGTGCAGTTTTTGCACACACAAGCTGGTATTGGCCTGTAATTGTTCAATTCTTCCCAAATACCATTAAGCTTTATGAAAAACTCTGAAATTGAGTCAGATCCCTAAGTCATAGAGCTAAGCTCTTGCTGCAGTTGAAAGATCCTGACCTCATCAGGTTCTGCATATCTCACCTTCAACTTGTCCCAATCTTCTTTAGCTGTTTCTAGGTTTTGCGAAACAGAGCGGATTAACCACGATTTGATAAGAGTGTTACATCTCATCCAAGCTCTATAGTTCTGGTCTTCAGTGCCAGGAGCTTGGAGAATAACAGAGCCATCGAAACCAACTTTGTTTCTGATGCTCAATG
Organism: Aragoa cleefii; assembly: GCA_036897905.1. Classification (NCBI taxonomy): domain Eukaryota; kingdom Viridiplantae; phylum Streptophyta; class Magnoliopsida; order Lamiales; family Plantaginaceae; genus Aragoa; species Aragoa cleefii. Next base: position 2,527 of record JAYMSH010000314.1, on the reverse strand, counting down.
ACATGAGAAAAGTTCTTGACCAAGTATGGTAATTTGTGCCATCAAGAGGTGGTGTTATGGCACCTGATGTGGAGTTATCAGAGTGGTGTAAGTAGTATGGACTGTAGGGATCCTCATGTTCAAGATTGACAGAGCTAGTTCCACTTTCAGTCATTTTTCAAAGTTTCGGAAACAAAAAGCTGTAAAACAGTAAATAAAGAAAGGAAAGGTGCAGAAAACAAGCTTATAACAATGAGACTTAGGCTAGATTGACGATCTCAGGACGAACCTGGCTCTGATGCCATGTCAAAAACATTGCGGAAGTTGAGAGTTTTCTGGGAAACCATTTCCATTCTAAACAAACTTTTGTTTCTTACAATGATTGAATGAAAGAAGAGAAACTAGCAACTGGTATCTATAGGACAAGAACTACTGCTATTCTAGCTGTAATTACAGAAATTACAAACGTAAAAAGTACATTAGGTGGTTGAGAGTAAGTCATGGTGGTCAATTCTTCATCTTCACAGCCAATTGATGTCAATTGTCTTCTTGCGCTGAAACCCTAATTTCTGCAGAATTGGGGCGTTCTTGATCTGGTAGAGCAGGCTGCGTTCAAATTGGTTTCCCTCTATTTTGCTTGCTTTCTTGTCGACTTCTCATTGGTCATAAGCTCCTGTTTTTCACACTTTGATCCTTTCATTTTCCAATATTATATTCTTGAGAAACTATAACCTAAAAACGACGTGGCATCCTTGGATTTTCAATTCTTCATAGACAGATCTAGCCAGAGTAGTCTTCCCAATACCTCCCATTCCAACGATGGGAACGATCTCGAGCATATCCTGCCTTCTGGTGATTCGTTCCAATACCTCAGAGAAATCGTCATCAAGTCCGATTTTAATGTCGGTAACACGAGGTGGCCCTCTTAATTACAAGCTGTCTATCCCTGGAGACGATTATTTTATGAAGTTCTGACGATTATTCTGATTTATGGTGAAAACTTATAGCCTAATTAAAAGCTAGTCAATGGAGAAAAGGATCAAGAATCATATCGGTTGTTGGTTAATTAAGGGACATAGCTGCATTGAGTCGAACTTGATTTGCTAATCTTGGTTGTCAATCATGTTCCAGGGTCGACGATTATGTACTTACGCCTGTCTGAGTTATTCCTAATCTTGATCTGGAGGCAGAGGATTATGGAATGTTACAGAAGTATGATGTTGTAGAAGTTTTTAGTTTCTGAAGGATATCTTAAAGTTTTCTGTCATAAATTGAGTTGCCTTCGTCTTGATCATCTGGTTCATAGTAGTCAGACCTTGTGTAAGGAGTGACCTGCTTCATTCCTCACTTTCGTTAATCGCCTTTCTTACATTTGCAATGCTTCATAAATGATGTGTTGAGCTGTTACCATTTGGGATTGTCAAGAAAATTTGCGAATACCGTTCCGTTGGTGATTGGGTTCGTGATAAGTGCACTCTTCGTGTTGTTTCCTTCCAGGAGGATAGGTATTTCATATTTGGTACCCTCTCTTGCTGCAGAATTGGTGCCTTATACAGAAGATGTTGAGTCAATTGTTTTTAGGCATGATTGCAAGAGAATCTTAAAGAAAACCATCTTTTAGCTAAGTATACTTCTTTCCAATAAGACGAAGGTGAGTCAAGAACAATCAGAAGAAATGCACCATGCATGCCCTGCAGAGCAAAATAGAACAAAAAGGGGTGATGTTGACAGACTCCAAGAGTCTGGGAGTAAAATATGCAGGAGTACAAAGGTCATGCCATGATCAATGACATAATGAAGAATATCTAATAGCATTTTGGAATATGAGCAACATCAGGGGCGGAATCGGGATTCCGATTTTGATCGGGTTTGGGTGTGGGAGTGGGGGGAGGAGAAAAATTCAGACTTGGAGGGAGGTGGCGAAATACCTATAAACCTTTTGTTTTTTACCTCTCCCTAGTTCCGTCTCTGAACATGATGATACGTACAAGTATTTTCAAGTTTGTTAAAATAGTTTTTGCTGCTAGTGTAGTGTAGAACATTTCCTTCTGTATTTATTCTTATAAATAGCACAATACTTTTCTTGTAAATTCATTCATTCAATTGACAGCAATACAAGAAACTTCCTCAAATATCATATTTTGTTATTGCTTCTCTGATATCCCTCTATACACAGAAGATTGACAAAACTACTAGAATGTCTCCTTTTCTCTGTGAAGATAGAAGCTTCTTTAATTAATAAAGGGAAGTTTCTGATATAACTTTATTGCACATGCGGTTCGCATATATAATCGTCCAAATGGTTCTGGACCAATGCCAACTGTTAGGTGAACCACGCAAATTGTCGAACACTTAAGAAAGAAAACACCAACATAAACAAAAGAACGAAGGGTCTCATATGCTTCCGACAATTTCCTACTGTACGCGAGGGCCTCCTTCACTATAACTGTTAGATTATACACTGAGAATTAAACCGATTTTCTACACTTGCGTATTCCATCAACTAATCTATGAGTACTATCTTCAACTCTTCTTGTTCAACTCTTCT
>JAYMSH010000313.1:0-12050 GCA_036897905.1 Aragoa cleefii | reverse complement strand
AAAAGAGAGAAAGAAAAGAGAAGAAAAAAAGAAATGAAAAAAGAAAGTGAAGGAACCAAACAAGAGATGGAGAAGAAATGAAAGAAGAGCCAAAGCTCTTGCCGAGTGAAGCGACAAAGAAGAAGAGAAGGAGAAGAAATACAAGAGGTGCTCACGAGTGTTGACGGTAAAGCAGCAGCTTACCGGGAGAATGAAGAATGAGCAGCAGCTCATGGTTGGCCGAGAGACTCCGCAACTCAGAGGAGTTTGCGTGAAGGAAAGTAAGTAAGCGAAACTTACTTAGGTCAAGAGAAGAAAGCTCTTAGACCTGTGAATGCCTAGCCGAAGCTAGAGCAAAGGGCCAGAGTCTCTCAAGAAGAAAAAGTAGTAAGCCTCTTGTAAGTGTGCGCAAAAGATTCTCTTGTTGTAAACCTACCGAAATAGCTGTGAGTGTCTAGTGAAGAAAAGAATGTAACGCCTCTTTTCAAATATAATAAAAGAAAAATATTTCCCACCACGCTCAAGTCATCCGCTGTGCTGAAGAAACGCAAACTCGAAAATTTTATACGAGGAATTGTGATCCAGAGCTGGCGAAATTTCCCCCCTATCTGTTTCAAGATTCATGGAGTTCTAAAAGCCAACTTATGGTCAAGATTCACAAAAAATTAAAAAAAATTAACTATTCTGCAAATAGGGTCACTAGTTATGCTAACACCAACTCTGATAATGGAGTGCAGTTCAACCCTGTAGCGGCTACTTTCTTTGTCAGAGTTGAAAAGGGACAACATAAGAAGCAACAAGAGAAAAGCCCACTTAGTAAACCTGGACCAGTCATACCTCAAAGCAACAACACACTAATGCTTATGAATAATTTGAAAAAGATTGGATTATTGATTCTGGTGCTACAGATCATATTGGTTGTTCTATAAACAAACTGTCTATTGGAAATGTTAGAACTATTTTTGCTTCTATAAAATAACCAAACCAAAACACATAACCAATTTCTCATATTGGAGATATTGAGTTGAGTGAAAACCTAATATTGAAAGATGTGTTGTGTGTGCCAAGTTTTAATGTCAATGTTTATGTATGTGAATAAAGCTTCAAAGGATAACAAAACCTTCTTCATATTTCTAAAAGGTTCATGCTATATTATGCAGGGCTCTCACTTGAAGAAATGCAGGAAAGTAATTGGTCAGATTAAAAATGGAAGATCAGAATAAGCACAACACAATCCTTAGTATCTAGTTTATCTAAGGCAGCAATAAGACCCGCCAATGCGTATAAAAATGTCTGGAATTTTACATTAGGGAATATTTCTAGCAAAAGTTTAGCTATGATCAGCAGTGATTTTCCTTTTATCAAATTTAATGACTACTCTCATTGTACTGTTTGTTTCAAAGAAATGCAAAAGAGAAGTTCTTTTCCTATCAGCAAAGTTTATCTAATCATGTTTTTGAACTTTTACATTGTGATTTATGGGACCATATTTTCTTTCTACTAATAACAAAGAAAATTATTTTGTAATAGTAGTTGATGACTGATGTCGATTTTTGTGTTGTCGATTCAATGTGATAATATACTCACACGTGGACGAGGCGTGTTGTACTTACTTCATCTAAAACACTCCCAAGGTCAGTTCAAAGAAATGTCATCTCTTTCGTGCTTTATTTAGATTTTGATCTAGCTACTTTACCTAAAAATTCCGTCAAATGTTATATATGTTTCTTACCCTATAGCCCCGTTACAATCAGAAGAAAAGTCCTTCATCACATTCCAAACTGATTGTCATGATTGAGTAGACGGAAAGCAAATTTATATGAGAATTCTAGCTAGTGTTCGAATTATGAGAGAAACTTCTTTCTATGCCCTATTATACACTTGAGAGAAGAGTGACTTTGAATACGTGTGATGGTCTACCATGCTTGCATGTCTTGTTTAACATTGAAGTAGTCGAACCGATTATAAGTGTGTTGAAGTGTTGATTGAGTGTTGATTATTTCAAAGAACTAGAGTCGTTGGTTACTTACTAACTACAAATACTTATGGCTACTATAATTTGATTTGTGAACTTATTTAGATTGAGTCTTTATTTTTATTTTTGTTTTGTTCACTATGAGACTAGCAAAGTTTAATGCATAAAATGTGGAAATAAGATTTAGATCAATGAGAATAATTGAATTTCTGTAAGCAGTGTTAGATTAGATCTCCCTATCAGACTCAGAAATGGAACCTCTGATTATAAACGATGTTTGCTGTCCAAACTGGTCAATAAAGTAATACAAAATCCACCCCCCCCCCAGACGGCTAAAATTCATCCAATACATTACGCAAACTACATGGTTAATTGTTGCACCTGCGGAAAATGTATGTGCTGCAATTGGGTGTAGGCTAAATTCCACAGATTACAAATTTGCATCATCAAGCAAAAACATATCACACAGAGCAGTGAAGAATAAGTAAACATTAGTGATATGCAACAGATTACCTATAAAAACTTTGGACTTCTAATCTGAAGCACTTTTCCGTGACGCTCTTCAGATTCCAGAGAATCAGAAAACAATTTGTTTGCTGAGGAACGAGAGCAAGTTGTTCGATATCTATTTCGAATGCAAATGAATATAAGTTGATCAATCCTACACCAAACCAGCAGTTAATCTTTGACATAAGAGCAAAAACTAAAGAAATCTTCCGTGTTCAAATTCTCAGAGTCGGTCTAATTGAAGCTCAACCATAGACCAATACATACAACACCAAGCAGGGCATGCTTTCAGAGTTTTATAAGTCAGTAAGACCATTTTAATTTGAAAGAAATCCCAAAACAATCCAGAATTAAACTGGATATATATACATAGGGTGCGATAATCATATCTGGCTGTATTATTTCTGCAGAATAGAGCATGCGTCTCGAATCCATAGCACATGGGTATCTTGGAGCAAAAACAGATCAATACGTGATATCAAACCGTGCACCGGATTTAACTTTTGGAGTGGATCTCTAACTTTCTATCCTGTCGATTGGACTGCCATCTTCAACAGTTGAGTTAAGCTCACCTCTAGAGATGATATTTAACAGACTCTTTGTGGCTTGTCCAAAGGCACGAGACGTCTTCTTTGCAGCCCCTACTACCACTGGTTGAAAGGAGATGATCGGAAGGCTAGCTCTTTCCTGGATCATGGCTTTTGACAGGAAATTTGAAGAATCAGTATCCAGTTTCCAAAAAGAGAACAAGTAAAACAGAATTCTTGTGTAAGTATACAATGGAAAAGGATGATAAGCTTACACATTGTTTGCTGGTGAGCAACTGAACCTATTTGTCGGATTCCAGCTTCAGCTGCCTGCACTGCTTGTGCAGATTTGTTGACCCCATCTGCTATTTCTTGACTGAAAACCAGATGAACCAAAAAATTAAACACCATTATAAAATAGACAAGAAGAAGATTCCTAGCCTCATGTAGTGATTTTAGTCTTGCCTATTGTTCTAGCTTAACAGATAAAAGTATCACAGACTAGTAAAAGAAGCAACGTCACCAACGAAAGAAACTGCACATTGCACTAAATACACAAATAGTAGACTTTCCAACAAAATAAGCACAGATAGGCTTTGGCCTTTCAACAGTAAAAAAAAAAACTCGTCAAATCTTAAGAGAAAGTACATGAAAATCTGGGTGCTCTTCCAGAAAGTTAGCATCATGATTGGAAAGTAACTCCAAAAACAGATGGTTCTGTTCACTGCAGTTTTCGACCCAATACGTGAATAATTACTGGCATAACAATCTGTTACCAATTCAATACCCAATTCCCAGGGTCGTGATTCTAAAGTCTCGACTATCAATTGGGATTTACGAGGAAATTAAAATATTCATTCAAATATGTATTTAAGTGTCGTAGTGTACAATTGTATACCTCAAATCACTTGGCATAACCACCCGATTTAGGTAAACATATGAATATTGGAACGCATGCATGTTACTAAGCTTATCGAGCTCGCAAATTTTGTACCCGACATTTGTTATCTGAAATTCAAATTTCTTTTGAGTTTGGATATTTCGAGCTCACATAGAGGCCTAACTATTAGTTGAAAGCTCGGTTTGTTTATAGTAGCAGATGGAGTACATGCATGTAGTGCATGCAGATTTACTTATTTTAAACAAGATCAGATATGAAATAATAAAAATATTTGAAAAAAAGAAATGAGAGATAAATGTCATTTGTCCAAAAATATGTCTATTAAAATCTCCTCCTTTTTCTCCAGGGTCAAAAATATTTTGCAAAGAGAATTCCTCTCTCCACCTGAATGCTTGCTTGTCCATCATCAGCATAATGTTAGTTCCTTCTCTCTTATCTCCTCTTCTTCTCCACATGTTCTTTTCTGCATTGTTCACCTTTTCACACTGCATTGACATTATTCATTCTTAAAAGGGTCCTTCACATTTCTGGAGGACCCTTTCCTCCCCTTCACAGATCAAGAAATAGCCTGATACTTTCTACGTAGACGAGGCTGATTTAATGCGCTATAATACGGTGTTGGGATTTGGATTCACGACACAAAAGGAGATCTTTTGGAAACGTTTTTACCGGGCCGCTGGGTTGTTTTCAGAGAATTTTTTTGGATTGAAGAAGATAATAAATTGTAAAGAACCCAGAGATTTGCCAATGTGGTGATCTGTTCCGCATGAGAGGCCGTACGTAGTGTTTTTGTTTGATTTGTACAGAAGACAATGGACTGCCTCCCATGTTTTTCGAGTGAGGAAAGTGTGGATACTGAAAAAAAGGAAGATGCGCCACCAGCCGAGGCTCAAAATCAACCCACCTACACTCCACCCCCCACCTCTGAACCACCATCTAAAGGTATGCATATTTTTGGCTCAGCAAAATTTTCACTAGTCAAACTGCATTTCGTTTGAGTAGTGTTCTTTTAGTTCTTTGAGTTATTCCATTGATATCTGCATATGCTGGTTCCTTCTTTCAGAAAGTAAAGAGGAAAGAGCGTCATCTGTTGATGGAGACTATAAGGATGACGAACCTATTGATGTAGATGAAGGAGGTACTACCGCAAAGGCATACACTTTCCGTGAACTTGCTTCTGCAACAAAGAATTTCCGTCAAGAAACTCTACTCGGGGAAGGTGGATTCGGAAGAGTATTTAGAGGCACACTTCAATCAAGTGGCCAGGTAGGTCATGCAGACAAAAACTTTGTTTTTTCATGCTTTCGCTATGATTCAGCCCTTTTAGAAGATCACTGCTAAGTGCTTTATTGTCCTTTTTACGGATAGGTTGTCGCGGTGAGGCAGCTAGAGAGGACTGGAACACAAGAGAGCAAGGACTTCCAGGTCGAAGTTTTAATGTTGAGTCTCCTTCAACACCAAAATCTAGTTCGTTTGATCGGATATTGTGCTGATGGAGAGCAAAGGCTTTTGGTCTATGAATACATGCCATCGGGTCCTTTGGAAAAACATTTATTCGGTATTCTACTGGTTTACATGCTCTCTTTCTAATTCTATATATAATCTGGCATTGATTTTCATCCTTTTGGTGTACTGAAAAAGGCATTTTTCTGTATGAGCAAATATACCAGCAGATAGAAAACCACTAAAATGGGCAGCTAGAATGAAAATAGCTTCAGGTATAGCTCAAGGCCTCGAGTACCTGCACGAGAAGGCCAATCCTCCTGTCATATATCGCGACTTAAAATCCTCTAACATCTTGCTGGATGAAACAAACACTCCAAGACTTTCAGATTATGGGCTTGTGAAGCTTATGCAGAATGGCAGTAAGATGCATTTGTCACTGCAGGTTACGGCATCTGGTTATTTTGCACCAGAGTATGAAAGAGATGGTGAATTGACACTCAAATCCGATGTATACAGTTTTGGCGTTATCCTCTTGGAGCTTATCTCAGGCCACAGAGCCTTGGACACTACTTGCCCCGCGGATGAGCAAAGTTTAGTGGCTTGGGTAAGCAAAATTGCTCGTCTTTCTTCCTTTCACTAAATGATGCATTGTGTTTCACTCGCCTATAGTGATATATAACATTCTACTCCAATTACAGCTAGAGTGGATTTGATAGTTTAATCTAACTTGGTCCCTGATCAGTTCAACTTAAAAAACATTGATTTCGGTTCTGTTCACTCTATTAAGTTCAGTTGAGCTCCTAAAAGACGAAGTAAACAGGCCCTGATCATGTATTCTTTTTTAGCACAAAAGCAAGTGAGAATAATCTGCAGAAGTTTTTGCATGCACTAACTGAATGAAATGTGAAATGGAACAGGCACAACCTATTTTCAAGGATCCCAAAAGGTTTCCAGATATGGCGGATCCACTTCTTAAAGGCGAATATCCAGTAACAAGCTTAAACCAGGCGGTGGGAGTTGCAGCAATGTGTTTACAGGAGGAACCGATCGTCCCATGATTAGTGATGCCGTGGCCGCCTTAAGTTTTCTTGCAGTGGCTTCTCCTGATGCACCCATCTCCGCTCGTCTTGCCCCTATGTTGTCCCACAGAGTGGACACGCAAAGTCATAACGTGAATGTCCCCAGCCGGTAGCAGGGACCGTATCCAAAAAGAAAAAGGACGATAGTTCGGATAGTATTGAATTTGGTCAATCACCCTTTAAAAGGTCTAATAAGAGGTGAAGTTTATCCAAAAAGAAAAAGGACGATAGTTCGGATAGTATTGAATTGGGTCAATCACCCTTTAAAATGTCTAATAAGAGGTGAAACATACTTACATGGGAATATAAAGCTCTTATATCATATTGAATTGGGTCAATCACCCATTAAAAGGCCTAATAGGAGATGAAGGTTATCCAATTAATATAGAGTGTCCAAGATATACTTACAAGCGATGTGGGATAATTTCAATAGACAGTGAGGACGATGACCATAAAGGTCATTCCGAAGAAGAAGAAACATCGGATCATGAACACAGTGAACACTCAGAATCAGACCATGAAGACAAGAAAAATGACGCGCATAAGGACCAAAACAAGTCCAAAAAGATTAAAGAATCGGGTGAATGGAGCTCAAGCTCGGAACGCAAAAGTAAGGCGAAATCCTTAGAAGCAGCATAGCCTAGCAAGCTCAAGCGAGCACCGCAGCAGCTTCGGCTCAATGGCGTCTAGCGCTGGTTTCAGCTTAAGGTGCGACAGCACATATCCAGAACGGAACCTGCATTCCGATTCAATACAGGATATAATCCACGAATCTCATCATAACAATTCTGGTTCCAGTAGTGATGAAGAGTCTTGCAATCAGAGCTTTAAATCTAGTTCTGGCAGGAGATTAAAGAGCATAAATACTGGAAACAGTAAAAAGAAGGATCTGCATAAAGTTCCGAAAAAGAGCTCGATTAAAAGACAGCAGAGCAACACATCTGATAAATCCCAGTGGTTCACATTCAAGAAAGTATGACAATGTGGAAACTAGCATGGAGAATGAAATCAGCATGGGATCAGACGATGATGAAGGTTCCGACTTTGTTTATTCAAGACACAGCAGAAGTTCTGGTTCAGATTTTGAAGAGGATCATAGTCCAAAAAATGGTGATGACTAAATGCAGTGCAGCAGGATTAGAAGAGATACATACAACAAGAACCGATTTTCAAATTCATTAAAGTCGAAAATTTTGGTTTTTTCTTCATCTTTTGCGGATCAAATTTTCGTGTTGTTGAAGATGTAAGCAGTATAACTAAGGTATACTGATGTGCAGGAAACATTTTCTATTAGCTTTTAGCTGTTACCATAGTTTTTTCTTTTTTCTTTTTTCATTTTTCTTCATACTTCCTATGAAGTTTTGCTATGCATTTTGGAAGTCACAGGGAAATATAATTTATTGACTTCGAAATTTTATGGCAATGCCTTTTGCAGCTGTTGCATTGTTAGTTCTTTGATTTCTTGAATTCTACAAATGATCTCATAAACCACATCATTTCCATTCATTTTTGCGGTAGTGCGGCGTATCGATTTCTTTTGCACTCAACTTTCTTCGTATGTCGCAACTATGACCAGCCCCATATGAGCCCGAAATGTCAAATACAAGCATTTTATAATTAACAAACAATGTAATATTCCTATTACGTAAACTATGTCATCTTTCAAAGAAAACTAGAGCAGACGCATTGTGTTTTATATAATTATCACAGGAAATAACTCTTTGTTGACGTGCAAAGTATATAATTCGTTAACAAATAATATGTTTGTCAAAATTTAAAACACCGTAAATTTTAAAATTGAATAAAATTTGTAAATTGAAGACGTAAAAGGAAGCAAAGTATAAAAATACATCAAGGATTTCCAAAATTAGACAAGTGAACATCTTTTCGAGATTTAGATTATTTCAAATTTGTTATATTACTTTTATGTTTTGGTAATAATATAACATTGACTAGAATATGATAATCAAGATCCAAGAAAGAAGCGATAAATAGGAGCAACGCACGATCATTTCCATTGTATGAATTGAATGATAAATCCGCCTTATTATCTCTCACACCTTTATCTCCGATTCTAGATCTCTCTCAATTCTTTCAGGTATATCATATTTTTCTTGATCTCTTCGTTTGTACACTATGTTTTATTTAAGTGCATTTGATTTTAGCTGGAATGATCTATTATGTGTATCGAGTTCCTTTCTTTTTGAGTTTCTTGTGTACCCTTTTGGTTTTTGTGAACTGGGTTTGATTTGGTTTCGTAAATGGTTGCTGTTGTGTCAAATTGAAGGATATGTTTTGTTTTCCATAGAATAGATCGATTGATTTAACATACTAGCCTTTTGAAATGCTGATGCTGGTGTTGCATTTGAATTGAATTTATCGCATCTTCAATTATTGAGTGATAATCAAAGTAGTTTTTGATGGTTCTGTTATGGATGAGTGGAATGAATGCCCAATTGATCTATTGGTGCTTCTTTTTCTTCTTCTTCTTTTATCTCCTTACCAGTAACCAGTGTAGCAGCATTTGATGCAAATTTCGGTACTTTTGCGTATCCAGGACATACAGCTTATAGCATCCAATCCAATTTAGCATAGTAGTAGTACTTGTTACAAAGGAAAAGAAGATTTGAGTTGTCTGCTAGAGGCATTTTAACTAGCATCTACTGCTTTATTCTGACTGAGGAGATTTGTAATGCTGGATTTTGGGTTCTCTCCATTTAGTAGTAAAAATATGTCTGGTTCCTAACTGGGATGGCCAAGAACATGTTATTATCATGATACCATTTTTCCTACGCCAAAGTGTCTAAAAGGGAAAAAATACAAGTTCAGAACAAAGTTATTGAATATCCTAAAATTAGTCTTTTCATCTTTCCATGACAACTTAATAAATTTATGTTCTTCCGTCCTTTATTGTTGACCATCCCCGTGGTGGTGGTGGGGAAGGAGTGGAATTTATGCCTGCAGTTACTTGAAGAGTTTCTGAGAATCTGGTATATGTACAGTGACATTTCAGTTGAGCCAGAAGTCTGTATAAAGCTACAAAAGTCGGCAATAGTTAAGTTTGTATATTAGAAAATGTAAAAGGAAGTGCAATCAATAACAAATGAGACATAAGAAAATTTGAGTAGGTCCAGTTTGTAATCTATTGATTCTCTATTGTTCCGTCTTACTGATGATAAATTTCATTCATAGAGAGCATATAATTACAATCGGCTAGTCAAAACCTTACTCCACATAGGGAGCCCATACGTTCCAGTTATTCTGTTAACATCCCTGTTTTCTGATTTGCAGTGAACATTGGAGCTCATAAGATCTCAAGTTGCTCTGCAAACTGGTGAAGAACTATAGTGAAAATGTCGCAGATCAGCATTACAGATGATGAGGTTGACATTGTCATAGGCGCACTTCAGGCAGATCTTACAACGTTCATGGAAGAATGGAGGCCAGTGTTCTCCCGTTTCCACCTAATAATTGTTCAAGACCCTGACGTCAAAGGATAATTAAAATTTTCGGAAGGATTTAACCTGGGATGTCTACACAAAATCTGATATTGATCGCGTAGTGGGCAAGTCACCAAGTGTTATTTCTTTTTCTGGATACTCTTGTCGGTATTTTGGCTACCTTATGTCACGTAAAAAGTACGTTATCTCTGTTGATGATGATTGCTTTCCTGCTAGAGATAGCAACGGGAATTCAATTGATGCAGTGGCCCAACATATCACTAACCTGACTACTCCAGCTACTCCTTTTTTCTTCAACACTCTCTATGACCCTTACTGCGAGGGGACTGATTTTGTCCGGGGCTACCCGTTCAGCTTGCGAAATGGAGTAGACTGTGGACTCTCATGTGGGCTGTGGCTTAACTTAGCCGACTATGATGCTCCCACACAGGCCCTGAAGCCTGACGCGAGAAACTCTAGGTATGTTGATGCTGTTCTCACCATACCAGCTAATGCTATGATGCCTGTGAGCGGAATTAATATGGCTTTCAATAGCGAGTTAGTGGGACCTGCATTGTTTCCGGCTTTCCAGTTTACGAAAGAAGGAAAGGTTCGGTGGGAAACAGTAGAAGATGTATGGACTGGGATGTGTGTTAAGGTTATCTGTGATCATCTCAAGCTCGGTGTGAAAAGTGGGTTACCATACGTCTGGAGGAACGAAAGAGGCAGTCCGATAGAGAGTTTGAAGAAAGAGTGGGAAGGAGTGAAACTTATGGAGCACGTCGTTCCTTTCTTCCAGTCGACTAAATTTTCTGAAACAGCAACGACTGCAGAGGGTTGTGTGACCGAGCTCGCTGGATCAGTTAAGGAGCAATTAGGCAGTCTCAATCCTATGTTTGCCCATGCAGCTGATATCATGGTCGTGTGGACCAAGCTGTGGAAACAAGTTCGGGCTCAGTAGACGGCCGTCGCAGTTCTTGCTATGGCTGTGATAATTCATGTTTTTTTTCTGTTTTCTACCGCCCCTCAAGTTTATTAACACCTCATTGATCACTTGTTTTCTAGTACTTTTCTATGGGGTTTCTCCCATTGAAACTAACTTATACATGAAAGGTTTCTTTATTTTGTTCTGTTAAAGAATAATAGAAGGGGTGGGAAATGGAAATGATAGACTGTTGCTACGACTTTTATTGTCATTGAACTGTTCACGTGGCTCCCTTTTCGTTCATGTGGAACTTTAGCTTATTCATAATCCATATTCTATTATCCCGTATCATAATTACGAGATATTGTATTCAGAATCCATTCGTATCTTATTATCTATTGTTGTGTATCATAATTACGAGATATGGAAAATAAACATTAAGACAGCTTTTCTTAACGGTCTCCTAGAAGAAACTATATATATGGAACAACCGAAATGTTTCATTGTCCAAAATTTAGAGCACAGGATTTGCAAGCTTAAGAGATCCATTTATGGATTAAAACAAGACTCTAGATCTTGGAACTTAAGGTTTGATGAGGTAATTAAATCATATAGCTCCATTCAGAACGAAGGATATCCATTTAGTCAAAAAGTTTGTTGTTGAGTGAAAAGTTGAAATTCTAAAGGTTGCATTATAAGATAACCTGGCGGATCCTCTTACCAAGACAATGTCAGTCAAGAAATTTGAGAAGCACGTAGTTGATATGTGATTAAAACTGATGCCCCATTTGTTCTAGTACATGTGGGAGATTGTTGGGAAAATTATGTCCGTCGAACAATAGATTCATTGTATCGTATCATATTTAATGATTTATGCTAAAATAAATTTTATTTAAAGTATGTGTTTAATTTAGATACGTGCATTAATTGTTACATTGTCTTACACGTGTATGTAATCAACTAAACTATCCAATTAATGTCATTATGAAAATCATTAAGCCTAGTACACATTGGATTATGTGTATGGTTGGATTAAACTAATGATTAACATTTATAAATGAAGTCAACGATTATCATATCCTATGGATTTAGATATGAGGTAAATCGTGAGATGTTGTCCATGGATGCATATGCTTATCAATCTTAACCATGATTGATTGGTTAGAGCTACCAGGATATGAGACACTCGATGTGATAGGTTTCACATATGACTAGGATACGACAGTGTAAGAGTAGGTCCTTGAAGCCGTTAAGAAATTCTCAGAAACACT
>JAYMSH010000312.1:0-12070 GCA_036897905.1 Aragoa cleefii | reverse complement strand
TCTTTCTAGAGTAAATAATTGTTAAAATCCTACCAAAAAAAAAGTATAAGGCTCTCATGTTTCTATTAATTCTTCAAATTTCTTCTAATCCTATACCTTTTGAATAGAATGAGCAAGAAAAAGAAAGTCCCCTAATTATAAAAAATACATAAAATATTAATACAATTAAAAAAAAAGATTCTTTATTTTTATTATTTTTATTAAATTTTTGATCCATAAGAATTGTCCTAAAAAATAAACCAGCACAAACAAACATAAGACTTTTAAAAAGAGCATGTATCACTAAATGTATTAAGGACATTCATAGTAAAGAAAGTAGACAAAGAGAAAAAATTAAACTAATTTGTATTATAGTTGAAAAGGCAATAATCTTTTTTAAGTCTTTGTTCGTAATAAGAATAATACCAGCAGAAATTATAGTTATTAAATTAATAAACAAAAATTTTTCTCTTAAATAAAAAAAATTTTTGTTTATATTAATTTTATAAATTAAAAAGATTCCAGCTGTTACTAATGTAGAAGAATGAACTATAGCAGAAATGGGGGTTGGAGCTGATATTGCGGCAGGGAGTCAAGAAGACAAAGGAAATTGAGCCCTCTTAGTTATTGCACAAATAACTAAAAATAATATAACTAATTCCAAGTTTTGAGTATAAAAATAAGTATAAGAAATTCTTCTAAAAATTATTAAAATACCTCTTAACATTAAAAAAAGATCCCCCAGTCGATTAAAGAATATGGTAATTAAAGAATTAATTAAAGAATTATTGTTGGGATAAAATATCACTAAAAAGATAGAAGAAAGTCCTAAACCATCCCAGCCAACAAATAATAGTGGTAAGGCCCCTCTGAAGCAAAGAATAAGTATTGCAATAAAAAAACATAATAGTAAAGAATTAAATTTTTTATTATTGTAATGTTCAAGATAAATTGTGCTGTAAATCAAAACCAAACAAGTAACAAATCTGACAGTAAGTAAAAAAAATAAAAAATTTTGATTTAGATCTAAAATTAAAAATATATTAGCATCGTATGACATAAAAAAATTAAAAAATTTTGTGTAAGGTGTAATAGATTCATTTGTGATAAAAAGATTTAATAAAACTGTAAAAAAGATTAAAATTAAATAAAAAAATAATTTTTTTAAAATTATTGTTCTTTATTTCTTTATTCCCACAAAATAAAATTTTACTTACTAAACTAAAAGAACAAAAATTTTATTTTTGTTTTTATTTTTAAAATAAAAACAAAGATAAAATAGAAATTATCAATATTACCATAAAAAAAAAAAGAGTTCTGTATAAAAATTCTTCAGAGTTTAATAAATATTTCTTTCTATAAAGACATTTAGAACAAAAAAATATAAAATGAATAATGTTTGCAAAAATACCTGCCATAAAAAAAATTAAACCTAAAATTGAAAAAAAGTATAAATATTTTAAAATTTCTAATTCTCCAAAAAATCTTATAAAAGGAGGAATTCTAGTATTCAGTAATAAACAAAAAATTAAAATCAATTTTGTAATTTTCTAAATTCTTGAATGTAATTTTTTTAAATCAAACCTTCATCAATTTAAATTTTAAAAAAAAAAAGAAATAAAAAAAAAAAAAAAGGAGAAATTAATCCATGAAAAACTATTGTTAATAAGGATCCAAAACAACCTGTTTTTTGTAAAAAAATACAGGAAGGTAAGATCAACCTTATATGAATTAAAGAGGAGACAGCAATATAGTATTTAATATCAGTGTAACGAATTATAAAACAAGTAAAAGCTAAGAATCCTAAAGAAGATCATCTTAGTCTAAAAGTTAAAATTTTATTAGTAGAGATTTTGAAAAAGTGACAGAATTTTAATAAACCGAAAGAGCCTAATTTTAGAGATAAACTAGCTAAAATTATTGAGCAAAATCCAGCGGATCTCACGTGCGCTTTTGTGAGCCAAAAGTGAGACAAAAAAATAGGAATTTTAAAACAAAGTAAAGGCAAGAAAAAAAAAATTATTTCGACACAATCTTCTTGAAAAATTTGTAAAGAGAATATTACTGAATTATAAGTTTCAAATTTTGAACCAATTGTTACTAAAATTATAAAAGGTGCTGAACCAACAATATTAAAAAAAAATATAAACCAAGCAGATCTAATTTTATCTTTTATTTTTGAAAAAGTAAGAATTAAGTAAATAATAGGTATAATTCTTAGCTCTAAAAAAATTAAAAAATTTAGCATACTAGCAGAAGCAAACGCTAAATTTATGAAAAATACTAATAAAAAAATTACAATCATTAGCTTTCAAAGTGACGATTTTTGGGTATTTTGAAAAGTGGATTGATAAATTAAACATAACAAAAAAGGGGATAAAATTAGTAATGCATAATTTAAGGATTCTAAAAAAAAAAATTTATTTAAAAAAAAAAAGTCTTTGTTAGAAATTAATAACATAAAAAAAATAATTATAAATCAAATCATTTTATAAGTAAAAAAAATTGGTAGAATAAAAATTTGTGTTACGAGAACCAAAAATTAATAAAGATATTCCTAAAACTCTATCTAAAACCATGAAGATTGTTAGTAATAAAAGAACAAAGCATCTAAAAATTCTTAACCCATAAAATACTCCATAAATAAAGATAATTAGCAATATAATCCCTTCTAAAATTAATAATATCCTAACTTTTTTTGTAAAATTTAAGATATAGCCAAGTAAAAATATTAAAAGAAAAGAAAATAAAAAAACATTCAGTTTCTCTAAATTCTTTAATATCCAAAATCAATACTTTTTATAAGCTATAGAGAAACTATTCAAATTGTTCTTAAGAAAAGCTATACTCTTTTTAAAATTATAGAGATAATTTTTTTTATGCTCATTACAGAATAAAAAGCTTAATATTTCAGTTAGTAAAACAAAACTTATTATTGACCTTAACCCATCAATAATAGTATACGTATAGAAATTTTAGAATAAATTAAGCATAGGAAGAAAAAGTTTCTTTACAAAATTTTTAAAAAGTTCGCAAAGGAAATATTATTGAGTTGTAAATTTTAAACTTTTTAATAAATTATCGTTAAAATATTAAAACTGATTTAATGGTATTAAAGAAATAAAAATTGAAAATATAATAAGGATAATTTTATTTTTAAAAAAAAAATTAGAAAATTTAACATATGGGCAGAAATATAGAATAGATTTAAAAAGTAAATAACAATTTTAGAGTTTTGAAAAACAAATTTGTAAATTAAAAATAATAAAAAAAGATAAAATTAATCAATAATTGAATTTTTTTTTATATAATTAAAATTTTAAATTTGTTAAAAATTCTTAAGAATAATCACTTAAAAATTTTAAAATTCAAAAATACATCAAAAATCAAAATAATTGACAGGGTACTACCTGTTGAAATTCGAAAAATTTGGCATTTTTTGAAAAAGATCTAAAATACAGTGCCATAAAGGTGACAAAAATAATAAGAGGGGTGAGAATTATTTATCTTGTTTTAATTTTTTATGTCTAAAATTGGTACCTTTTACAAATTATGGAAAAATGATCAGAATTTTGTTAATTTTTACTTTTTTTTTTTCTTAAATTGTAGAATTAAAAATAATCCAGTAAAAATAAAAATTAATTTAATGATAGCTAGATTATTTATCTTTACAGCTATGAAAAACTTAAGATGTAACTCTTGATTACCTCTTATCTATAGAATATTGTATTTAGGGGGCATTTTAATAATATTCATAATTTTGTCCACCTTTATGCCTAATAGTAAATTAAATTTTAGTAAATATAGAATTATATTATTTACTTTTATTTTTTTTTTTAGCATACCTGCTAGGATTTCTACTTTTTCTCAAATCTTAAACTTAAAAACGTTTATGGAAGAAAAAATCAATCTAATTTTTATGACTACATGAATTCTAGCTATTTTTTTCGGTTTTATTTTAATTTTAAGAGATTGTCAATTATCTATACGATCGAGAATTTTAAAATAATTTTAGCTAAAATACAAAAAAAATTTTGTAAATTTTTTTAAAAAAATTTAGTAATAAAAACTTTGCAAAGAAAAGATTTTGTTTCTAAAGTTGTTTACCATTCTCTCTGAGACCTGCCTTCCCCTGCCAGGATATCTTATTTTTGAAATTTTGGATCCACATTGGGTACTTGTTTAATTATTCAAATTTTAACAGGAATTTTATTAACTTTTCATTACACTTCTTTTTCTGAAGAAAGTTTTGCTTCTATTATTAGTGTCATGCAAGAGGTTTGAAACGGTTGATTAATTCGATTAATTCATATAAATGGAGCTTCTGTTTTTTTTTTTTTTACTTATTTACATCTTTTTCGAGGAATATTTTTCATGAGATCAATTCACAAAAATGTGTGGATAAGAGGGGTTACAATTATTTTAGTTTTAATAGGAATCTCTTTTTTAGGATATGTTTTACCTTGAGGACAAATGTCGTATTGAGGTGTCGCCGTTATCACTAGGCTACTTAGAGTGACTCCGTTTATTGGGGAAAGATTGACTATGTGAATTTGAGGGGGATTTTCAGTGGAAGCCCCAACATTAACTCGATTTTACTCTTTTCATTATATTCTTCCATTTATTTTATCTTTTTTAGTTTTCATGCACCTATATTTTTTACATAAAAATGGGTCTAGTAATAATGTAGGAATATGTAGAAATTTGGATAAACTTGAATTTCACCCATACTTTACTATCAAAGATTTATTTTTTATTATTATTGTTTTATTATTTTCTTTAATAATCTCACTATATACCCCTTACACTCTAGGAGACCCTTTAAATATAATCCCTGCCAACCCTATAATAACTCCCTCACATATTCAACCTGAGTGATATTTTTTGGCTTCTTATTCAGTTTTGCGTTCTATGCCTAGTAAAGGATTAGGTGTGTTAGCTTTAGGAGCCTCCGTTGCTGTGTTTTATTTTATACCTTTTTATAATTTTAAATTTTCTGTTAATTTCAATGTCGTTCGAATAATTATTTTTTGATTCATAATTTTTAACTTTTTAATTTTAATTAAGATTGGGGCTAACCCAGCAGTAGAGCCTTGAATCTCTATAGCTAAACTATGATCTTTTATTTATTTTGCTTTAATTTTTATTATTAATATTTAGCTTTAAAATTTTTGTTTTGAAAACAAAATAAGGTCAGCCTAAAGCTTTAAAAAAGAAACAAAATAAAACATAAAAATATCATAGCCAAAAATGGTAACAAAAATTTCCAAGCAAAATTTATCAATTTATCAAACCGAAAACGGGGGCAAACACATCGTACCCAAATAATTAGTAATAAGAATAGATAAGATAATCATCTTTGCAAGGGAAAAAAAATAAATATGGACAGAAAAGATATAAAAAGAATATTAGAATACTCAGCTAAAAATAAAAAAGTAAATCTTCTAGAACCAAATTCCGTATTGAATCCTCTGACTAATTCTCTTTCTCCTTCTGAAAAATCAAAAGGAGTTCGATTCAACTCTGCCAAAATTCTTAAAATTCAAAAGAAAAAGATAGTAGGAATAAATACCCCTAAATTTTTCAAGGGAAAAAAAAAAATTTCTCTTAGACAAAATCTATTAATTAAATAGCATAAGAAAAGCAAACAAAAATATAAAGCTGACTCATAAGAAATAAGTTGAGAAACGGTCCGAATTCTTCCAATTAACGAATATTTTCTAAAAGTTCTTCAACCTGCAAGAATAGAGTTTAAAGAATTAAATATTAGAATGATTATAATTAATAAAATTCTAATTTTGATCTCAATAAAAGAAGGATCACTTAAAAAAATCATCCAAAGTATCATAGCAGAAATTAATATAATAAAAGTACTAAAGTAATAAAAAAAAACATTAAATCTTGTTAATAAATTAATTTGTTTACTTATTAATTTACAAGCATCCCCTATTGCTTGTATAAACCCTAAAATAGATACTTTTATAGGGCCAAATCGTAATCCTACTAGACCGATAATCTTTCGTTCTAATAAGGTCACAAAAGAAACACTAATTAAAAACAAAATTAAAGAAAAAATCAAAATATAAATAGATTTATACAATCTTAAAAGGGTTTACCCATAATAAAATTCTAAATTTTATACATTATTCTGTCATTTTAAGAAGTTTTAAGTTAAATTTTAAACTAAGAATTTTCAAAATTCTCAATTTTACTTCGAAAGATTAAGCTTGTAGAGCGTCTTTTTTACAAGAAGAAGGAAATTTTCTTTAAATTTAAAAATAGAATTTTAGAACCTAGTGTAGTTAAATACAAAAAAAAAGTAATAAATTTAAAAAAAAAAATTATTACAAAATTATTAATTAAAAAAACATTGAAAAAATTAAAGAAATAAATTCTATTATAAATTTTCAGAAATTTAAAAAGTTATGTTTAAGCTTAAGTCAAATCAGTCTAACAAGGTGCCAGCAGACGCGGTTAAACCTAGTGAAAAAATAAGATTTTAGAATTAATTAAAAATGTTAGCATAAAAATCAAAAGTGAAATTTCTAAAACTTAAAATTACAAAAAAAAATTATTTTCTAAAAAAAAAAAAACAAGGATTAGATACCCTTTTAAAATAAAACGAAAAAGTATTTAAATAAAAGAAATTAATGTAAAATGACAGTGTTAAAACAGTTTAGGGGGTCCTAAAAAGTAAACGTCAATACACGTTTAATTGAACAAATCGTTTAAATTTTCATATCATTGTTATAACAAGAGGGGTAAATATACCCCTCTAAATAACTATATAGTTAGAAAATAAATCAAGACAAAGTTAATAGTTTTGTATTTTGGGGATACATATTTATTGAATGGAATGTAAAATGAAATTAAAAGAAATAGAACCTAAGAAAAAATATAAAAAGAAATTTATATTGAATAAGTACTTTAACATGTACAAATTGCCCGTCATTCCTTTTTGAGGACAAGTCGTAACAAAGTAGATTCAATGGAAATTTAATCTTGTAAATTTAATAATAAAATAAACTTTTTAAACTTATAAATTATTTAAAAAACCTTTGGTATTAGGAATTTTCAAAAATATTTATTTTTACTAAGTTCCCGAACATAATAAAACTAAAACTATTTTTTAAACCTATAATAATAAGTAAAAGTTAGTTTTAATAGCAATATGCCTTTACTGTTAATTAAAGCTGGAAAAATTTAATTTGATAGAAAATCTATCTTTTCAAAATAAAAATGATTAAAAAATCAAAATAAATTAAAATAAATTATATTATTAGTCTTATAACTTTTAACAAAAAAAAATTTTGAAAAATTTTTTTAAAAAAAGCTATAAAAATGTAAATATCAATATTAAAATTAAAAAAAAATAATATTTAAAATTTTAATAAAAATTGAACTTCTCTAAAAAAACTCGATTAATAAATAAATGTTTAACAAAAACATTTCTTCACTCTTGTAAAGTAAACCCTGCCAATTGTATAAATAATAAAAGGCCGTTTTGCGCAAAGGTAGCAAAATAAATAGTCTATTAATTGTGGTCTAGCATAAATGGGGAAATTATTTAGAAAAGTATCTTAGAAGAAAATATGAAAAAAATTAATTAAGCATAAGAAAAACTTAACAAATGTAAGACGAGAAGACCCTTAAAATTTACCAAAGAATATGGTTTTTTGGGGAAAATTGGTAAATAAAATCTTATCAAATAAAATTGAACGAACTAAAAAAAATAAATTACTTAAGGGATAACAGAGCTATAAAAAAATCTGAGATCTTATCTTATTTAAAATTTGCTACCTCGATGTTGGATAATTTTTTCATTCTTTTGCAACAAAAAGAAAAGATAAACTGTTCGTTTATAAAAAAAATACTTGATCTGAGTTCAGATCGGCGTAAGCCAGATCGGATTTTATCTACATTCATAATTTAAAAGCTAATAGTACGAAAGGACCTTAATTTTTAATTAAATTAATTTATGTGCGTTAACAAAAGCTTGTAAAACTTTTTAAGATCTTAAATCAGGCACAAAAATTTCTTAGTGTGGCAGAAAATTGTATAAAGTTTAAACCTTTAAAATAGCTTAAAACTCTCTAAGGAAACTCTAGGCACATATAATAATAATTTTAACAAAATCAAATAAGGAATTTTCATTTCTGACTAATTTTAAATTAT
The DNA here is from genome assembly GCA_036897905.1 of Aragoa cleefii. Taxonomy (NCBI): domain Eukaryota; kingdom Viridiplantae; phylum Streptophyta; class Magnoliopsida; order Lamiales; family Plantaginaceae; genus Aragoa; species Aragoa cleefii. The sequence continues at coordinate 3,916 of JAYMSH010000312.1, read as the reverse complement.
TTTTGCTAATTCTATAACTCGATTTATTATAATCATAAGATATTTATTTTCAATTTGGGTCTTCGTCAGTTCTTCCACAAATATTTTATTTTGATTAACAATAGAACTTAACCTTTTCATTTTAATTATATTGATAAATTTAGATAAAATAGAAGCTAAATTAAGATTGCTTTATATTTTTTCTACCCAATCTTTTGCTTCGCTAATTTTTTTAAGGCTTATAGCTTTAGATTATTTTTTAGATAATATAAATATATGAGATACTTATATTTTATGTTTATTGACCTTTAAACTTAGTCTGTTTCCTTTTTACAAATGAGGATTAAAGTTTTGTCAAAATTGTTCTAATTTCATTTTTTTTTTATTTTGCTCTTTTCAAAAAATTCCCTTTTTTTTCTTAATTTTGAGAACTTCAGTAAATTGAGTTACTTTTAGCTCTATTAATATGATAGTAGGTGTTTTTATGGCTTTTTTTTCATTAAGGTTACTCGATTTACTGTATTTTACTTCTATTTATATAACATTTTGATTTATAGTTTTTTTAGATAAAACAGTTATAATTTTTTACACTTTTTTATTATTTTATTTATTATTCTTCTATTTTATTTGTAAAATTAAGAATAAAACTTTAAATAATTTAGAAGCAATTCTTGTAATTTTTAGTCTAATTTTTTTTTTTAGCCTCCCCCCTTTTAGAATATTTTTTATAAAATTTTGTATATTTGAAACTTTAATTTTAAATTTAGGTTATCTGATTTCTTTCTTAGGCTTTTTAGGTTCTTTTTTAATTTTATTTGCTTATACTAAGTTTTTTTACAGATTTATTTTAATTTTTTATTTGTATTTAAAAAATATAGTTTATACTTTTAATTATATTTTGATTTTAATTTTAGTTATTTTCAACATAATATTTTTTTTTTAATAAGTGTTACAAAAATTTCCATTAGATTCAAAAACTAATATGCTTAAAACACTTATTTGTAAAAATCATTTGTATAATTTTAGCAAAAAAAGATTAATATAAATATTTGCAATATTTTTGTTCTTTTTAAAATAAACTAACTTAAGTTTTTGGGTTCATACCTCAAATATAGCTTTTTTGCTTTTTCTTAAAATAAACTAACTTAAGTTTTTGATTTTTTAAGTCAAATATAGAAAATAATCTTTTTAAGATTGAACTCAATATTCTACCTTAGAGTAAAACAATGAGTCTACACCGTAGACCACAAATATATTGGAACAATATACTTAGTGTTTGGTTCTTGAGCAGCTTTTCTAGGTTCTTCTTTAAGTTTTCTGATGCGTCTTGAATTAAGTCAACCGGGATCTTTAATTATAAACGACCATTTATACAATGTTTTTGTGACTTCTCATGCTTTTATTATAATTTTTTTCGTTGTTATGCCTATTCTGATAGGTAGTTTTGGAAATTGATTAATTCCTTTAATATTGAGTTGTCATGAGATATACTATCCTCGTATGAATAATTTGAGGTTTTGAATTTTAACTCCAGCTATGATATTTTTAATTATATCTAGATATTATTCGTTAGGAGTTGGTACTGGTTGAACTATTTACCCTCCTCTGTCTTCTTTGAATTTCCATAATGACATTTCTGTAGACCTCGCTATTTTTTCTCTTCATTTAGGAGGTATTTCTTCTATTTTATCTTCTATTAATTTTATTACCACTATCTTGTTAATACGGGTTTCAGGACTTTTTATGCATCGAATTCCTTTATTTATCTGGTCCATGTTAGTTACCTCTTTTCTTTTATTATTTTCTTTACCTGTTTTAGCAGGGGCCATCACCATGCTTTTATTAGATCGAAATTTAAATACTTCTTTTTTCGACCCGATAGGAGGAGGGGACCCTATTCTTTATCAACATTTATTCTGATTTTTCGGTCACCCTGAAGTTTATATCTTAATTTTACCCGGATTTGGCATTATTTCTCAAACTACAAGATTTTATTCCGGAAAACTAGAGCCTTTCGGCTATATAGGAATGGTTTATGCTATTGTTTCTATTGGAGTGTTAGGATTTTTAGTTTGAGCTCATCATATATTTACGGTGGGTATAGATATTGATAGTCGTGCTTATTTTACAGCTGCAACTATAATTATTGGAGTCCCTACAGGAATTAAAATTTTCAGTTGGTTATCCACTATTTGCATCTCTAAGGTTTCTTGAAGCCCTTCTATATTATGATCTTTAGGTTTTTTATTTTTATTTACTTTAGGAGGGCTAACTGGAATCGTTTTATCAAATTCTTCATTAGATATTAGTCTTCACGATACTTACTATGTAGTTGCTCATTTTCATTATGTTTTATCAATAGGAGCCGTTTTTGCAATTTTTGCAGGTTTAACTCATTGATTTAGGTTAATATTTGGTTTAATTTTAAACCAAGATAAATTAAAAATTCATTTTTTCCTTACATTTTTAAGTGTTAACTTAACCTTTTTCCCCCAACATTTTTTAGGCTTGGCGGGGATACCTCGACGCTACTCAGATTACCCTGATTGTTTTTATTCTTGAAATCTAGTTTCTTCTTTGGGCTCTATTTCCTCCATTATCGCTCTTATTTATTTTGTTTTAATTGTTTTAGAATCTTTTTCTTTTAAAACTGTACAAATTTTTTTAGAAAGACCTTCATCTACTTTTGAAAATTTTTTGGGAACCCCAGCTGAAGAACATTGTTTTAGGCAGCCTGTAACAACTTTTTTTATGAAATAAATGATAAGATGAAGTATAAGAAATTTTAACTTTCCTTCTTCCTTAATTATACAATATGTTTGGTATATGCATGACCATGTAATAATTTTTGTTGTATCAATCATGCTAATAGTTTTAATAAATATATCTTTCATGCTGTATAGAAAAAATCTTTTATTAGATTTTTCTGAGCATCATCAGTTAGAAAGTATTTGAACTATTATTCCTTTTATTATCTTAATTTTTATTGCATTTCCTTCTTTATTGACTCTTTATATTTTAGATAGATGTTTTTTCTGCGGAGTTACTATTGGAATTACGGGACATCAATGGTATTGGAGGTATTTTTATAAAGATCTACTAAATTTTGAGTTTGATTCTTATATGTTGCCTGCCGAAAACGGAATTATTCGTTTATTGGAAGTGGACAATCGTTTGTTGATTCCTAGAAATACTCCTTTACGATTTTTTTTAACTTCAGCTGATGTTATTCATTCTTGAACTTTACCTTGCGCAGGTACCAAAATAGATGCGGTGCCTGGCCGGATTAATCAGTTTTGTTTATCTTTAAAACGTAGCGGAGTTTATTTTGGCCAATGCTCAGAAATTTGTGGAGCGAACCACAGTTTTATACCTATTGTTGTTGAATCTGCTCCTTTATTAAATTTATTAAATTAAAGATTTTAGTTAAATTTATAATATTAGTCTGTCAGACTAAAGTTTTAAAATCTTTTTGCCTCAAGTTAATGAAATTTCTTGATTATTAAATATATTAATTTTATTATTAGTTTTTTTCAATTTTTTATTTTTAATTTCTAGTTTAAAATTACAATTAACTAATTTAGTAATTCAAAAGATAAAATTATTTTATTACAGAGTTTTAATTTAAATGATAAGTTTATTTGCATCTTTTGATATATATATTTTTTGGTGTAGAGGTTTATTTTTATTTTTCTTTAGCTCTTTTATATTTTGTCCAAAAATTTATAAAGGTTTTTCTTTGAATGATCTTAAAATTACCAAAGTTCTTATGACGTTTACCTTCATTTTTCAGTCGAGAAATAAAAATCTTCCTGAGCTTTATCAAAGTTATCTTTTAGGATTTTTTTTTTTTTTTTTTCTAAATTTTTTTTCTTTAGGGTCTTTTTTTTTTCTTTTTTTTTTTTTATTTTTTTTTATTTTTTTCTTTTCTTTTTTT
>JAYMSH010000311.1:0-12075 GCA_036897905.1 Aragoa cleefii | reverse complement strand
GGAGGGTAAGATGTACGCAGTCATACCCGTGAGGAGACTGTTTCCGTAGAGACCCCCGGCTCAAACCTAATAGCATAAATTTCAAATTTCACGCCCCGTGGGGTTTGAACCTGAGACCAAGTGGATATTAATCACTCTTTTAACCACTAGGCCACCCTTGTGGGTGTTAAATAAACAACAAATAACTTTATTAATAATTTATTTTAACTATCAAATGAATAATATTTAATATAAAAAGAGTTTGAATAACATAACTTTTCCAACAAGTTATCAGTTAGAACTGAAAGGCCTCATATGTTTTAAAGAGGCCTTATCTTAGGATTTAAGTTCACATCTACAAAAGTTGATTAGAAGTATAATTAATGTATAACAATAACTTGAATAAATTAGTTCTTCATTATATAAGCCATGAGTACCGGAGAGTATCCATTTAAGAAAATGAATAGTATTTTTATATGTAGACATATAATGTTTATTTAATTGAACACTTTAACAATGATCCCTCTCTATGTTCTATTTGCAATTTGATGAATTTCCCCCACCCACCCGTCAAAACGCTTTCACTCCCGCTCTTGTAACGACGACCAGGAGCACATAAGCTTATACATATACTTATCTACAAGAAAAGGAGGGTACGGAATCATCCTTTTTTACCCTTCACCCATCTCTTTCCTTAACAGTGTGATAGTAAACACGTATTCCAAATGAATGAATCCAATCATCTTCTGCACTCACTTGCACACATGTCATTCATTCACACCATCACTAAAAAGATGATTGGAGGATTGGGAGAGAGAATCATAACCGAAGAGACAGTCGTCACTCCATTATAAGGAGTGATCCTAAGGGTTAATTTTTGTCCAAATTTTTAGTGGAACAACAATTTGTCACTTTCTTTTTTCTTTTTTTTTTATCCGAAGCTGGATTTGTTTTTAACTAGTTTTAGTTATTTTCTTTGTAATAACTCTTTTTTTTTCTTTTTCTTTTTTCATTATTAATGAATCAATTGACTCAAACGAGAAAAAGGAAATAATAATAAATAATAAAAATAGTGAGAAAGCTGAAGCGGGAAAGGAAATACGTTTCGAAATCCTAAACGGATTCGTTCACTGGGTCCTCTATAAATAAACCCACTTTCAACGTTATCAAATCAGCAAAACGATGTCGTCCTCATCCACTGCAGAGAAGAAGATAATCATCCCGAAGAGCTCCGATGGCCACCGTTTCGAGCTGGAAGAGAAAGTTGCCGTACTGTCACAGACGCTGAAGAACATGATCGATGACGGTTGTGCCGACAGCGTCATTCCCATTCCCAACGTCAACTCAAGAATCCTCGCCATGGTAATCGAGTACTGCAATCGCCACACCGATGCAGAGAACTCTTCCTCCTCATCTGTCGCTAAGGAAGATCTGGAGAAATTCGATACGGATTTGGTGAAATTGGATAGGGAGACGCTGTTCGACCTGATACTGGCTGCGAATTACTTGGACATTAGGATCCTGCTGGATCTGGGGTGTCAGGCTGCGTCGGAGATGGTGAAGGACATGATGCCGGAGGAGGTCCGTGATTTTTTCGGGATCGAGAACGATTACACCCAGGAGGAAGAACAGGAGGTTCGCAATCAGAATTCATGGGCCTTTGAGTGATTTTGTGGGACTTTGTATTAGGGTTTAATGGAAATTATTATTATTACTATTGGTTATTTTGGAGTTAAAACATTATAAGTTTTGTTGCGAACAAAATTATAGATTGGCGCGAGAGTCTTAACATTCAAAAAGGCGAGGGTGTAATTCGCTTTCGTCATATGACTCGAATGACAGAAAGTGGAAGAGATGTTTTCGGATTATGAAGTGTTCGGCTTTGGCAATATTTAGTTTTCGTAACCGTAACTAGAAAGACTAATACATAAATAATGATTTCAATTACTATTATTGATTTCTAGTGCAATCAAGCATGAGACGCATATTTGGAGCTATAGAATCCTATATGCTGCTGATTAATATTTTCAAGTTGGGAGGGTAAACGAGAGATAAATAAACACAAACTTGAAGAAGAAAAGATCAAGAGACCATAGAACACAACAAGATCTGGATCAGAACACAACAAGACCATAGAAAGTACTGCAAGCAACCACCAATATTGAGGCAATCTGCATGTGCCAGTGCCAACGACGATTACAAGGTCACTATCATAGCCAAAGCTTCTCTGTTGAGCTGTTTTGGTATACATGTAGGAAATTACTGCTAGGATACATGTAGGTAATTATTGCAAGCAACAGCCAATATTGAGGCATCTGCAAGTGCCGGTGCCTAAGACAATTACAAGGTGACACCTGCAAATTCTATGAAACATAAACTAAAACATTTTCCATCCAAAAACATGTATGAAGCTTTCCTAATTTTCTACAGACACATGACAAAAAAGCTCGCAAGCTAGAACTCTCGGTAAGAAACAACGGTAACCATCCATAAAACGGACCCCACAATAGGGATTTCAGTCGGGCCAATCAGGCTAGGCGCAGTGTAACTCCCTCCCTCTTCAATAAAACTCGAATCAAATCATCTCTACACAATCACACTCGAAAGGACTCTAATCAAATGCAATCCGGCTGCCATGTAAAATGTAAATATTTGTATCTTAAGGAACGAGATGACCACTGATTCCAAACTTTCTTCCCCTTTGAGCCCCATTCCGGTAAACTGCAACTTTACTATTGTTAACAATATCATCTGCAAAAAAGGCTCGAAAGGTCTTTGTAATAACATTTTTCTCATCACGACGAAGGTCAGAGGTTATGTAATATATTTGCAGAGAACTCTCCTTTCCATATTTGCTTTCTCAACTTCCACAGCCACAGCCAAATTATTCTGCAAAACATTATTTGCTCGTTATTGACTCGGGACCAGAAGAAAAGGATGCTTTACTTGGTTTTAAGTCAGATTACCAACCAGATTCATATCAAGAACAATGAAAAAATAAAGGAACATACATATTCGTCATTGTATTCCTCGATAGCCAGTTCAGCCATAGATAAGACGAGCAGATTCCTCCGCACCACTTTTAAGATCATTGATAGGTGAGACAGTCGGGTAGAAGAAACAAACACCAAGGACGTCCATAACGTCAAATCCCTAGAAAGACATTCAAAAGAAAGTATTATTATAAAATCCTTAAACAAATTGATAATCATCTTCATTTCAAACAATTCATAGAAAGTAGAATGAAGCGCACACAGCAGAATCTGTGGAAGACCAGCAACAGATTCTTTCATAACTAATTAAAATGCTAATTTTAAATGCAGCAATATCATTGATTCCTTATAATAATAACAACCAAAACCAGAACAGAGTATTCCATTCCAAGACCTGACTAAACAAAATTTTATGCACAAAGAACAGGCCACCTCAAGTTCGTCAAAAGGAAAGAAAGAAACAAAGATGAGTATAGCAATGCAAGGAAAAGAAAAAAAGAACAAAAGGAGAAATCCGTGGAAGACCAACAACAAATTCTTTCAGAGCTATATAAACTGCTGAGTTTAAATACAACAAACAATATCAATTTATGATAATAACCGAAAACAGCACAGAATAAGTCATATTCAAGTTCATCAATTTGAAAGGAAGAAACAAATATAAGAATAGCAAGGAAGCAGGGATAAAGAGAGACAGCTGACAACTAGAAGGAAACATATATAATGATGGCGTAAATTAATGCAAAAGAAGAGTAGCCAGCCACCCACCTTGTTTCGCTTTTCTCCTTCCGGCTTGAGCGCCTGCCACACTCTGTGCTCCAGAGATAGAGAGCGTTTGTTGGAAAGAGGCAAATGATTGATAGTAGCAAATGAGGTGATTTATAAGCTGAGAGATTCAAGAAGTGCGTCTTTTTTAAGATTGAATTTGCAAGGCTTATTGCTCGGTGGATTGGGAGTTTTTGGAGGAAGTGAGGAGAAGTATGAATCTTGATCCAAAATGGCAATCTTGGATTCGTGAATGTGTTTTGTGAGTCACAACTTCAGTTCTCATATATAGCAGCCAACTGATAAATTCAAGTTTGAAAAGGAACTGAGACAAGGATACCCTTTATCTCATTTTCCTTTTTAAATTGCAGCAGAAGCTTTGGATAGATTGATGGATCAAGCTGTCACATATGGGAAATCATTCGTTTGAAAGTAGGAAGAAGGAAATAGGAGTATCACGTTTACGATTTGCCGATAATGCATTCCCGGTATGGGAAAGCTTTTAAATCTGTTTCAAGTTGTTATCCAGTTAACTATAATACAAAAATGATCAAAACATATTACAAATGAAACCAATTTTATTCTTTGAGGCTTGTAGTGCATAAACAATACGTCGCATCATGGGCTATTAGTGTAAAAAATTTGACAAATCAGTGTAAATAAGACAAATCAGATACAACTGACATATAATCTCCATGAGTCAAAGACATGCTTCATGTTCAGAGCATAGATCATGATTTGATTTTCTAATACCCTACAACAAGCTTTGCCAGGTTGGAGGCGAAGTTTGGTTCCAAAATGAAACTTTAATAATCCTAACTGCAGCTGAAACTGGTTCATGGATTTTCTTTTTCCGAGCTGCGGCTGGAATTTCAATGATCACTTAATTTGGTATAACTGCGACTGAAATTTGTTGGCAATGGTTACCACCATGGTATTTTTTTAGCTTCTGATTTCCAGATCTTTCCGCTAGGATTATTGGCTTCGAGGGAGGTTTTGAGTTATTGGGATGCTACCTTTTTTTCTTTTTTCTTTTTCAGTGACCAACTCCAGCTCGAGATACCAAGAAGAAAATACAGTACGAATAAAATAATAAAACATATGACAAGAATTTAAACTAATTTTATAATTTTTAGGCTTGCAGTGTACATAATAATAAGGCTCTCCATGAGCTTATATCCTACTCTAGGCAACATTCTTAATGGAAGTAATTATGACCAATTATTATAAATTGACAAATCAGTGTAAATAATGTGACTAGGGCAAAAAACTAGATACAATTGGCAATATCATCTACATGGGACAATGCCAGTTTAAATTTGTTAATTTACTCTTACAAACTCAGTTTATGTTTTTAGATGAGACACGTTTTTCTAGCGAAACACATGTCAGTAAAATCAACAAGGAGAGGTCATTCTGTTTTTAGCACACGCATGTCATCTAAGATAGTGCAACAGCAACGACAGAAGAGTGTGGTGATGAGGTAAATCCTCTCTCTCACTCTAGCTTATCTTACTCAAATATCTACAAACTCTGATCAGATTTCTACCTTAATTTGCAGATTACAAGATGGAATGTTCTCAAGGAACGGCTGAGAGCTAGACTATGTCACTGAAAATGCATCAATTCATTTCCTCTGTTGAGAAAACTTTATTATTCGATCAATTAACCTTTTATTTCATTATTCATGAATTTGGGCAATTACAGGTCTGAGGCGATGTCTTGGTTCGAAAAAGAAAATCCTTGATGGAACTTTAATAAGGTTAATCGCTGCTGAAATTTGCATGAATTTTCTTTTTCCAACCTAGCTGCCTCTGGAATTTTTATAACGGACTCTATTCGGTCCAACTGTGAGTTAGGGTTCTTATATATCCTTAAATAATTATTACTATTAGTGCAGTCATGAGCTATGAAACAGATCTGTGTTGTGGGTTTTCCTTTTTGGGGCCTGGAGACTAATCTGTCTGTCACACGTGAGATTTCTCGATACAGTAAATTAGCTGGTGAAAAAGATGATGGATAGAAAAGAAATTTATGAGGGATCACCAAAGAAGTACTAGTTTATTTCACTTTTCTTACTAAATGACAATAACAGATTATTTGTAACAAAGTAAAGCGAATAGTCCATGGAGACAGACCCGTACTCTAGCTTGCTTTGATGATGTTACGTGCATCTGACTAGGTCAATATATTCAAATATGCATAATAGGTAACCCGACCACTACCCGAAGTCCCGAACGATTTAAGCTGGGTACCCAACATAATATATTCGGGTACTCAGCTTGTACCTACTTGCATAACTACATGCGAAATAATCATAACTCGTTGCTGCGGATATAAAGAAAAACCCAACCTAAAATGAACAACTTTTCTGAAATCTTGAGGGGGGCGGAGAGAGTGAGACAGCATATGATAAGTTGTGAAATTGGGTGAGTAGTTGACAATTTAATTTTGTTTATCGCTTGGATTATTCTGGGTACCATGTTCGCAAGTTGCATGAGCTAGGAGGAGCATTGGTGGTAGTGGCTGATATCAACCGCTCGTGATACACACGACCAGTTGTGCCATCTTTCTTAGTGATTACTTGTTCATTCCAAATCCAGTAAACAAGCAACGGCCAGAAATCTTCTGCTGAAGGCGAATTTATTGTCAAAGCAATAGTAATATGATTCACTGGTTAGTCTACATATTGAACTACCTCAAAATCAGACATTCGAGCCAGCTTTACTATATAATGAGTTAGTGACAGCCTCTCTTTTTAGTAAAAAGTTTTTACCCCAAACCTCTCCTCAACATCAATGTGCAAAAGATAGGAATCAATTGTCACATCACAGACAACAACATTACCTAGGGAACAATTCAACTCTTACATCTACGTAGTACATACTCCCTCCATCCAATTAATTAGTCCCATTTGCCTTTTTGGGCTGTCCAAATAAGTACTTCCCGTTCTAAAAATAGCAAGTTTTTTACCCCAATCAACTTAAATTGACACTACATTATTCATTTTTTTCATATAAAAAAACACAAACCTACAACTCTACTCATTTTCTCACCTTTTTTTTAAATATGTGAATAGGAACTGGGACTAAGTTAATGGGACGGAGGAAGAGGAAGTACCAAATGACTACAGTTGGTGGCGAACTTGCTTTGGGGAAAAACGTATTAGTAGCTTATATGTTGTGGAAGGTTACAATTTTGAAGATGCAGTACTAATTAGGGAGCGTTTGGTATATGAAGATGTTTATACTTCTTTTCACATACGTAAATATGAGATGCAGACTCATGTGACAAGCCAATGCCCTGAAAGGATCACTAACGAAATACCACATTTAGAAGCCCATTTACTTTGCAATTTAGACAAAAATGGAGAGAAGATTTTACATGGGCGAAATATTGAGAATGTGCAGCTTCCATTAACCAGGCTAGCTGCATGAGCTATGTGGAGCCAAGCAGCGATTGCAGCAGCTTTGATCATCGAATCTGGGGCTAAGTGTTGGTTTCAACAACAGCCTCTCGGTCTGGAGATTTTGGATGCCTGAGAGTCTAATGTGGCAGTTTTCTGCCTACTGGTCATGTTACAGGAAAAGAACTACAGCAAATCGGTAGGTTCTCAACCATGGGTCAAGATATACGGGAGAACTTTGAGGGCTCAAATATTGGACAGCATTCGAAGTGTTTCCAAGCGGATACAAGAGAAAAGGCATGGAGGAGGATGCATGGAAAGGCTGGGTTAAAATAAGCTAAACTTGTGCAGGCAAGGTGCCAATTTAAGGATATGAAACAGAGATATTCCCAATTCAGGAAGAAAAAAAGTAAATTAAAAACAAATGTAAATTTCAGATTCAATGGACATGCAGTGGAACGAGATGGATGTGAAACTTGGCAATTTCTCGGTTTAAACTAGCTTCTTGCTCTAAAGCTCTTGTCTAACAAAAAGTAAAGGGATAAAATATAATGGAAAACTTCTCCATTTTCCTAAACTTTTAGCGAATGAAACACATCAAGATTTAGTTGAAATCCATTATTTTTAGAATCTTAAAAAAATAATAAAAAAACATAGCAGTTACAACGGTTATACCGTGCAGCAAAGACATTCCGAATTTTCTTGTCACTAAATTCAAACCGAAACTAATTATTACACCAACTGGCATAAATCTATCATCTCCAGCATCATTAGACTCAAAGCATAGAATGACCCTTAAGAAGAGTGATATTGAAATCAAGTGTGGGTCCATTTCCCACCCAAAGAAATGAACATAACCAAAAAAGAACTAGAGATGGAAAAGTTACCACTACTGAGATGAGAAGCTGACTTCAAACTGTCACCAATTAGGATATCCAAGGCTTGATGAGTAGCAGCCAACTGCATTCAGGAAGTTGTGCGTTGCATGCAACATTCTAGTTGCCCTGTTTTTTCTTCAGACAGGTCCACCTCTGCACAGGTAGCATGAATTAAATTCACTTCCATTCGAATTTTTGGAAATAATGCATATTTTTAGAAACATGCTATGGAATTTCCTTTTAAATGCCAGATTAAAATAACAATGCATAAAAAATGTCAAAATTAGACCAATTGGCATGATTCGAAGTATCACACATACAAAAAAAACTAAAAATTAAAAACCCTTCATCACTAAAGCAGACAATGGTAAAGTAGTTTTCCAGGTGATAACAGCATAAGGATTTTGACAAAGAACAGGGAACAACTGCTAGAAGTATACCAAAACTGAAGATTCTGTTCATCGTTGTATTAGTCCCAAGTGGATATCATTAAATATTAACTGATCTAGATATACCTCCAAAAAATAAAAAAGTTCAAAGAAAAACCCTACAGTGTACTTATTAATTATTGCTTACAGAATGGAAATACAGGGCAACTGATGAAACGTAATTACGAACCTGAGATAGCTCTAATGAATCTCTGTCATTTTTGAAAACTGCGTGGGCAATATTAGCCAACTTTTGCTCCCCGTATATTTTTATGGCGGCAGTGAGCTTCATGTCTTCTTCTTTAGACCAATCCCTGCTTTTCCTTTGGGGAGGAAAAGTAACTCCTGATGGCTCACCAATAGGCCTTTTCTCACCAATAGTCTTTCCAAAAGAGAGTGGTACTTTTGGTACGACAACAGGTATTCTAATGTTCCTACCCTGCATATCACTTGCATGAAGTGAACTATCTGGAGGAGCAGATAGTGACTTGATGTTTGGTATGTTAATAGTCAACGGTGCTTCAATAGTTAAGTCGCTATGAATATCCAGACCGCCAGAAGCCATTAACACCTGCAAAGAGTAACATAACTTAACTCATTAATAGTACAGAGGGAAAAATAGAAAACCACATCCATAGGCCAAAGCTAAAACCTACAACTTGGCGATAGGATCAAAACAAGAGGGTTTCAGTTTCCTACTTCCACGTGTAAGAGTTCATAACAGTCGATTATCATAATATCAATCAAGTAAACACAGTTGCACCTTCCAATTTTAACAAACACAGAATTTCCCAACAGGATTCAAAGTTCGCAATAATTTTGATAAAAACATGAATACAATGTAGTTTCTACCCGTTGTAGGAATCAAGCACGCTTACTTTAATGCATGCTGCAGCCTCAGCTGAAGCTTCCCGACTAACAGGTGGAACAGGCTCCCGCTCAATTTCTAAATCACTATCATCCTCCTACATTACAAAAACAGAATGATAGTTACACATCAAACTCAAGTGAATATCAAACTAACCAATTATACATCAACAAAGTTAAACCAATTCCAACCACGCGTAACAAATCATCGTAAATTGAAGACTCAAGATACACATTACAACTAATATGCACAAACAACAAGAAACATGATTAACAACTAATATTCACATGTTGTAATATTCACATTATAACTAATATTCACATGTTGTAGATATAGGAGCTAACCAGAGGTTTTTCGCTTTCGTCTATTTGATCCAACAACGCGTGACCGTAAGCGAGATGCCGCCGCAACATTTGGTACTCCGTAGCACTGGTAATTCCAGTCTTGGTGTTCTTGACCAGCTAACTCCAATCAATTTTTGCCTCGGCGTTCTGCGAAACCTCTTGCAAGAACGTCAACACCATCTCCGGCGAGTACCTTTACAGAATTGGAAAAACGTAAATATGAATCAAACAACGAAAGATCATTTCTTTCGTTTTCCTTTTCTTGTTTGGAAAAATGTACCTGTGTAAGAGAGTGGCGGCATCTTCTTCGCTTAGAGGGACCTTCTTTGGGTTTCTCGACGATTCACCCACCATTGAGATAGCGTCTGATTAAGGAGGGGGCAGTGACGGGAAAGGTGGTTGTTTGCGGCGGAGTTGGGTTGAGAGAAGAAGGTGAAAGAATAGGGTTTAGTCTAACTTTAATCGATACAAAATTGGACTAACAAATATTGTAAAGCCCCGGAATTTTAGATGGCGAATTGATACGAATTTGAACAATTGATACGTTTTTAAAAGGTGAATTAAGACTTCTCAAATCGCAGCACAACATTTATTAGCCAAATACACTTTAAGATTATTTCTCTTACTTTTTTCTTAAAAAAATAATGGAAATTCATTTCACCGCTTTCAACTCTTTCACGGACAAAATAACAATCCATCTCAACATGCTTTGTTCAATCATGAAAAAGGGGATTAACAGCAATCTGTCGCGCAGCCTAATTATCACAAAAAAGCGGTAAAGGACCTAACTGAGGGGCTTCTAAATCTCGAAGCAACCACCTAAGCCATAGTACATCACTCACTATAGTAGCCATGGCTCTGTACTCTGCCTTAGCAGACGAACAAGAGACAACTGTTTGTTTCTTTATTCGCCAAGAAACTGCGGAACCTGCCATCTTAATAAAATATCATGTACGTGAACCAAGTGTAAAAGGGCAACCACCCCCAATCCGCATCACAATACGATTCGAACTCGAGAGTGCCATTGGCGGGTAAAAACAGACCTTGATACGGTGACATCTTCAAGTATCTCAAAACAAGAACAACAACATTCATGTGAGACTAGCGTGGTTTGCTAAAAAACTGATTTAACTGATTTACTGCAAACACAACATATAGCCTAGTAACCGTGAGATATAATAATCGGTCAACTAAACGTTGAATTATTGGTCCTCGTACGACCGCTCAGTGCAGGGTAGGCATATTTTTAAAATCTTGCACTGAGATTTATAACCGATTAATTAATTCGTCACCTTAGAACCTTAGACGAATGAATTAACAGGTGATTCGTTCATCCCTTTAAATCTTTGATGAGCGAACCTACCGAACGCATTAGGATTCAAGTTAATTCAAATTACATTCAAAAGTTTTCGTATCTAGGCAAGATCATTCCACCTGATTCTGGTATGCCTAACCAATCAGTCATGGACAAGACTGATCTGCATATGTAGTCAATGACAACATCTCAATATTTACCTCTTATCCAAATCCGTAGAATACGATAATCGCTGACTTCATTTACGGATGTCAATCATAGGCTTCATCCGACTGTATACAAATCTCATGTATACTAAGCACAATGATTTTCATAACAACATTCATTGGATTATTTAGTTGATTGTACACGTGTAGACATGTAGCAAATAATAAATGCACGCATAGAAACATACACATACTTTAAATATCATTTATTTCAGCTAATCAATAATCGATGATGATTAATAATTTATAATGATCAGATACATTGAATCTTTGCTCAACGGACACAACTTTTCCAACATATATGGTCTTGGATCAATTTCTTAAGGTTTGCTAATCCTCACAAACGGACCTTGGTATTGATATTGTTTGGATCAAGCAGTTTAGGAGTTTTATCCGAACCGTAGCTTGACTAGTGGTCAATACTCAAGGGCCTATGAGTCACACTACATGTATTCACACTCATGACTAAAAGGTTGGTGGTAAAATTAATTAATTGACAAGATCAATTTATTAATTAATTGATAAGATCAAGTTATTTAATATTTATTTTATTGAGATAATTTCTATTAGATAGAAATAATTTAATTAGTTGAATTATATTTATTAATTAAAGTATATTTGTTATTTATATTTATAGTAAAAGAAGTGCACTTGGACGAAATAATATAGCAATTGGATTGTTAGAGAATTTGACAAAGCCCAAGGGCAGAAAGAAATAAAAGGAATGGATTGGATCAGCCAGACCCTCCGCAGTGGTGACGGGCGTCACCGCGTTTTTGGCTCGGTGACACTCCCGGGCGTCACCCTGCCAAAAACACCCTGCCACTGCGTTTTTATTTTTATTTTTTTATTTTTTCGAAAATTAAAAAAAAATTATTTGCTAAATTTTTATA
>JAYMSH010000310.1:0-12085 GCA_036897905.1 Aragoa cleefii | reverse complement strand
AAGTGGTATTATTATTTTAACATCATGTGCTGAATTAGTTAAGACAGTTGGAATATAAAGGAACTGAGTCGAATAGAATTATTGGAAATTTGTTGTTCGTCTATGAACTTGTGGGATCATTGTTAGTGACCAAATCCGAATTGTGAATTATGTCCACTATATGTAAATAGATGTTAACTTAAGTGTAATATCACCCATACCCTGCCTATGGGCGGGAACATGAGTACGTTGTTGTTGTTGTTAAGTGTAATATCATTTTCGAGAAAAATACGACGAAGTAATCTGTCAAAAACTCATTACAGAAAGAATAAATATTTTAAGGAATGAACTTATAAGAAAGCATAGCATGAACAAATTGATCAGGAAAAAGCACTAGCCAGAAATCCATCAAAGATAAAACAAGAAACAAGTGTGTGCAGTTGCAGTGAATATGGATAACATATCTAATTGAATTTTCTTACTGATTCGAACTCCCAACCTATCATCAGAACTCCCAACCTATCATCATAAAAGTGCTTTAATAACTGAGATGAGATATGATTCGTTGTTATATCTAATCAGAGTTGAAGTTGTAGTTTGTCTCAGCTATCAAGTGTTTTGCTACTTCAAGTCAAGGAAGGTGGCTGAACATGCCAAAGATGTTACTTTCACGGTCTCCTTATGCATGTATATTCAACAAAATCTTTTTTGATGAACAATATTTTAAAACTATTGGAATAGTTCATAGATGACGAGATGAAGCACATATTAATGAATTCTTCAATTTTCTTACATTAGTTATCCCTTCACTTGCTGGTCGTCACTCTAAACCTAATCCGACGCTACTTCAAAAAAAGCTCGAGCCTCTTGTCAATGAAACCAACTACTACTGTTGATACAAGGTTATCAAGTTGGTAACAATGTCAAGCTCAAGAATGTGTACTTGGACAATATTTCTCAGAGCAACTGTGACTTGAATTCATCATAAATCATGACCATCTATAGCCCATTATCCTTCTTTCATGCTTCTTAGATGCTACAACACCGTAATTAATCTGATTCGAGGAAATGAAAGAACAAGGAAATTGTACTAGTGCTCGACCAACACTTGATCCAACACCGCTCCAAATCGCTTCCTAAGGAAGAGAGGATGGAGAATGCTGATTGAGTGAACAATCGTTGTTTTAAAAAATGACTTGACCGGGTAAAGCCCGTCAAGTAAAAGAGCCTCGTTAATTCGCATACTTCTCACTGAATTTAAACGGACATTGCTAAGAAGTGACTACTGTGGGCCAAAAATTTCATCTCCGTCTACTTCTCTACCTCTCCTTATCCTGCCCTTCCCATCACCCTAAATCACCAAAATCCCGTTACTCTTCACCAACATAATGATTCGCATAGACCAATCTTTTCATCACCCGTTTCATCCGATTGAATCCAAAACAACAAAATATTTCAAGAAAGTTAAGCTCAATTGCTTAGGCTTATTTATAATTTTATGACCCTCATATTACAGGTACCTTCATATGGCTGCATGCATTTACCCTATGTTTATATTACCTTATAATGTGATGTGATTTTTATTAGTTGAGCTCAAATGCTCGGGCTTTAATATGTTTTTCTTTCACAGAACTTTATAACTATACTTTATCGGGGAGAAAACTTAAAACCTGTGTCAATTCGACTGTTTATAGACTTTCAAGTTGAACAACGAAGTCAAGCTCAAGGGTGTATACTTGGACACCATTTTATGCAAGCGTGTGTACATCCTTTGTTGACTTGTGCCCTCATATTGAAGTCATAACTCTCAATAGCCCATTAAGTTGAGATTCCACCCTCCTCATGTTCATGTTTCTTAGTATTCACCATAACGTGACGCTTTACCAGTTTGAACATTGTCAAATCCTTAACATTTTCAAAGCTTCCTTAACATTTTCAAAGCTTTCATATGTTTCTCTATTTGTAAAACTCAAAACTTAAACTATTTAATGAGAATTCAAACTTATTCTATTCAAATCCAAAACAACAAGGGTCGATTATCGAATCCAAAACAAGGAGTAGTTCAACTTAAGCCCATTAACTCTAAAGGCCCATTCTATCATATCCTCCATAATTTTGATAAAATTGTTTGGGCTTAAAATAAAATAAAAAACTCTCTTCTCCATTTTCTCTCCTCTCCCCGTCTCCTTCACCACCATCGCCGAATTTGCTAAACCCCCAAAACCCCACTACACTGTTTACCAATATAAGATTCACAAAGATCGATCTTTTCATCATCCCTTTTCTTGAATTGAATTCAAAACAACAAATTCACCGCATTTCAAGAAAGTTAAGCTCAAATGCTTAGGTTTCTAAAGAGACCTGCTTCGATAAATGTATAAAACCCTTGGCAGGCAACACCTCGCTTCCCGTTATCGCATCGCCAATTACGTCAAAACAGGCCTAATTGAGAAGGGCATCAAAGTGTTCGAGGAAATGTCTCAATAAAGTTGCAGAATGTTTTCTGTTGATTACAACCGATTTATTGGCGTCTTGATCAAGAACCAGTATTACGATTTGGCTGAACACTATTATAACTCAATGTACCCAAAAGGGTTTTCTCTCAGCTCATTTACTTACTCGAGATTCATCTCAGGTTTGTGCCAAGTTAGGAACTTTGAGCTTATTCGCACCCTTTTCGACGATATGAATAGGCTCGGTATCGTGCCGGATATTTGGGCTTGTAACATTTATATGAATCTTTTGTGTAGTGAGAGTTTGGTGGACGAAGCGTTGAGGATATTGAGGTTGATGGAAGAGAAGGGACCGGAGCCGGATGTAGTGAGCTATACAGTTGTTATTAGTGGGTTGTGTAGAGTTAAGAGGCAGGATGAGGCGGTTGGGATGTGGAGGGTTATGATCAAGAAAGGGTTGGAACCGGATAATAAGGCGTGTAGGACGCTTGTGCTTGGGTTGTGTGAGAGTGGGAAGGTTGATTTGGCTTATGAGCTCACTGTAGGGGATATGAGGGGGAAGATTAGATTTAATTCGGTTGTGTATAACGTGCTTATAGATGGGTTTTGTCGGGTTGGTAGGCTGGATAGGGCACAGAAGATAGTTAAGTTTATGAGGGAGAATGGGTGTGAGCCTGACTTGATAACTCATAATGTGCTGTTGAATTATTATTGTGATGAGGTGAAGTTGTATGAGGCGGAGAAGTTGGTGGAAAACATGGAGAAGAGTGGGACGGGGTCTGACATTTACAGCTATAATGAGCTGTTGAAAGGTCTTTGCAAGGGAATAGAGTAGATAAGGCGTTTATGTTATTGGTTAACAAGATGGAGCCTAAAGGATTTGTAGATGTTGTATCTTATAATACGATTATTAATGCTTTTTGCAAAGCTTGTCGTACTAATAGTGCTTATAAGCTGTTTGGGGAGATGGGAAGGAAAGGAACTTTTCCTGATGTGGTAACGTTTACAATTCTCATAGATGCTTTTTTGAAAGAAGGCAACTCAAAGTTAGCCAATGTCCTGCTAGACCAAATGAAGAACATGGGTCTATCTCTGAGTCTTGCGTTATATACTGCTATTATTGACAATCTGTGTAAGAATCGTAGAATAGAAATGGCTCGTAGAATTTTTGTTGATATGGCAGAGCAAGGAATAGGCCCTGATGTAGTTTCATATAATGCACTCATTGATGGATATTCTAAGGCTTCCAAAATTAGTGAAGCAATGCATCTGTATGAAGAGATGCAAACCAGAGATTTGTACCCGGATGATGTGACTTTCAGATTGATCGTTCGAGGTCTCATAAGGGAAAATAAGTTCTCTTTGGCTTGTAAAGTCTGGGATCAAATGATGGAAAAGGGATTTACCCTTGATAATGATTTGTCACAGCGTCTAATTGGAGCAATGCATGTGAATAAACTATCATGAGGGTTCCAATTTCTGCAGCTTGTGGATTTTGTCATCGTTTAGTATCAATGTCCTTCTCATGAAAGAATTCCAATTCTGTGACTCACGGTTGAGTCCACAGCTTCCACTGGAGAGTAAAAGGTTTACTTTGACTACTGCTTTTCGTGTGTTTTCCTTCTCTCTTTATAGTTTATTACTATATCCTCTGTCCTAATGCCACACAGAGAACTGGTGTTTCATTTTCCTTGTTACGTCTGTGACTCTGATTATGGTAATTGAAAACCCTTATGCTATCCAACCAACCAAAAGTAAACATATACCTTGTGTCTTAACATGTCACAGCTTAATTGATATGTTGGTGAAAAGCTTATGCTCATGCATTGCAAAAATCTTATCCCGAGCATTTTGTATTGCAAATTACCTCTCTGATGAAGTAATTTCTATGTCTGTAGCTATTGAACGTGGATTAAGTGCTATTCTTTCTCTGTGGTGAGCAAAACGATTCGATATGGCTATTTAACAAATTAAATTGTCATGACGGTTCCAGTTCTGCAGCTTGTGAATTTTGATCTAGTTTATTATCAGTTTCCCCCACCATGAAAGAATTTCAATTACAGTTGCTCATGATTGCGTGCTCATCTTCCACTGTGGAGAGCAAAAGGTTTAGCTTGACTATTGCTTTTATTTTGTGTGCGTGTGTGTGTGTGTTTTTTTCCCCACACCTCTCTTTATAGACCTTGTGTCTCATTTGCTCTTGCTCATTGTATTGGCGACTCTTATCATGGTTCTTGATTAGTACATTATGCTATCCACCCAACCAAAACTAAATAACATTTGTGGCTTGATTCAGTTTAATTTGATCTGGTGGTTACACACACGCACTGCAAAAATCATAATTTAAAGCATTTTGTATTCAAATTTACCTCTGATGAAATGATTACATTGTCTGTAGGCTGTAGCTATTGAACATGGATTACGAGCTGTGCTTTTTCTGTTTTTAGGGAAAAAGTTTCGACATGACTCAAAGCCTGGAGGAGATGTATATATACAGAAGTTCAGGTAGCCCAAAATCAGCAGCACATTTGCAAGAAACATATTGCAGGTAAACATGTAGTTTTTTATTTTTATTTTTATTTTTTATTCTTTTTTTTATTTTTTTTAATTTGTAGTAAAGCTATGTGGTTGATAATTAGAAATAGCACAGCTTCTCTGTTCCCAATGGAATGCAATTCCTTTCTTTTTTGCCTCAGATGTGGTGATAGAAAGTCCTCGGAGCTATATATGGAGACGAGGGAGTCAATTGGCAAGTTAAAGGGCACACTGAGAAACATAAAGAATTTGGGGAGTTCAGGCAGTCCTTTTCAGAATGCCGTATCCATTGAAGGAAAATTGAAACCTAATAGGCTTCACACGGGTTATCGAGTCCTAGAACGCAAGTTCACATGTAAGAACTGAGGTTTTCTTTGTTGCATCAAACAATAGTAAAATGAAACAAGATCCGAATGGACCTTGTGTAGCGGTACACACATAACTTTTTTACTTGGATCAGTCCCTTTTTATTGCCCCATCTCTCCTTTTCCTTTTGGTTCTTCTAAAGCCATTCTTTTTTTCTTGGCTGGAGAACGACTTAACTGTAACATTTTTGCCAAGTAGCTTCACCTATGTCACATACTCACATTGCTCGTCTTGAAAATGAACTTTCAGCTGCAATATCTTCGGGCTTTGCTATGAAAAAACTTTGTTACTATTTCCTTGGTGAGACTCCGTGCAGCGCATTGTCTACTGGAGCTGCAGAGACCAATAGAGAAAGGTCAAGAAACTTGAGACCGGTTTATGTCCTGTATTTTAGAAGGCTAGTCATTCTTTGTTGGTCATTAGAGCAAAAGATCACATTCGGTTCAATTTTGAGTATATCTATTGTTATGCCTCTCTGGTCTTTCTTATGGATCTTGTATACTGAGCAAACCAAGAAATATTTTGTTGGTTCTTTTTGGACATTCCTGTAGAATGAATTGGAAATGTTATGAGTTTGTACTAACAGAAGGCGAAACTGTTGTAATGAAAAATACCTCCGTAGTCTTTCAGTTACAATCTTGTGTGTGTCTCATGATAACATAGCCCAGTAATTCATTGTGCCTGTCATGTCAATATAAACTTAAGATTCAGTAAGCTTCTTTTCACCATTCAGGAGAATGTGATTGTTCATATGATATATTTAAACATCTGGATCTTAAATGTGTCAACAATATCCACAGGCAGCAGAGTCAAAAATGGAGCGTGTGAAGTCGGCAACAGTTTACACTTTCTGCTCACCTTTATCGTGTTGAGAGCTCGGAAAGACGGAAACTTGAAATAACATGAAGAATACATTGAGAACTTGATGAAGCCTCTATTCATCATAATACCTTCAAACCACTCATATGTTTTCTTGTTCATCATAACATAATTCCCGTATATTTTATAACTGTGCCTAATTCGCCTACAATGGATTCACTTCATCTCATACAAATAATGCTTAGTTCATAAACAATTTCTAACTAAGCTCCGAGACAACAGATTGTATGTATACATGCCGACTGAAATCAGTACATTTCACGTGACAATAAGTGGCCTTCTAATTGCAGCCCCTGCGGTTCTTTCTTGAACTGCTTTGTCTCTATAAAAGTCACAATCGCCACAGTGATCTTTTCCATCTTGGCATTCCACGACTCTGAACCACCTTCCCGTAATGCCTTGATAAAATCTTGAGCAATGATGTTCAATAGCTTCTCGAATTGATTCTTGTATCTACGATAAAGTGCATATCCAGCCATCTGCAGCACCAGAATGTCTCGTTATCTTGGTAACAACCACAAAATGGATATTCATAGTGATGTTAAGCGTCAACATACTTGAAGAAATGAATGCAACGAGACCGCAGTGTACAAATTTGCCGGTAGAGAATTCAGGAATCTAGCAAGCCATGCCCACCCCTCTTTGATACCATGGAGGTTCGGAAACCCAACTTCAGTCTGCACAAGAGCTCCATAGAGTTTCATGTATGAGCTCAATGTTTCCAGGTATTTTTCTCTGTCCTCAATTTTCCCATCTACTTCTTTATATCCGACAGCCTTGTAGTATACATCTGTGGTTGCATATGCTGCCTACGCGAGTGAAAACAATTTCAGAGAAATGTGGGATCCAATAGTTTAAGTAGCAGAAGTAGTAACCCAAACTGGAAAAGAATAATGCGATTGGTAATAGGAAAAGAAGGGAGAAATAAGTGCACAACAAAGAGTCGTTTATGCGATGTGGTGTCTGGGCAGATAAAGTATGATAACAGAAATCACAAATATAAGGTCCTGTAACAATCACCTGGAGATGAATATATGAACAGGAAACAAGAAATGACGCATGGAGCAAGATGTATCACCTGTGAGTAAATGATGTGCTTCGGAACAGTATATATGCAAGCTTTGTTTAACTCAGCAATCAGAATATCCATAGCATCTGGTATCTGTTTTGAGAAAATAAACAGATACAATAAAAACTGCAACTCTCAGTGGCAACTTAAACAAACACCCAACCACAATAAAACACTCCTCGTCCGAGACCTCAGAAACCAGATTCAGTAACACGTTTCAGATGATGCAATAGAGAGAGGATAAGAACCAAAAAATTCAAGAGAACTTTTCATCCGCAAATGCACATTAATGTCATAGAGCTCCAGGATGAATCTATATGACAGTTGCTCATATTTGACAATGGCCATGGTGCACTGCAATTTTTAAATATTTTATGCGGAGTCTTAAATACTAAACACTGCATTGATGACCGGCTCAGAATGTTTACAGGGTTTTTGGACATTTTTACCACCGTAGAAACTCCAGAGCATCATGCCTTCTGCTTTTGGCAAGTCAGAACACCTTTGGGATTAACAAGGGACCAAATTCACCTATAGGCTATAGCTATTACTGGTAATATCAGCCTCAAAGTGTCCAGCAAGGACATGTTTGGCATACTAGTTTGTGTATCTTAACAACAAACTACATTTGTCAAGAAGGCCTATAAAATTCTTCACACTACAAAGCTTAATATGACATGAAGCAGCAACTGATTTTTAACAGCTCACTTACCTTAGACGCTACTAGCACAATAACACGGCTAAGAGCGAATATGGCACTGGCGCTTTCTTGGGTGGTGCAGTAGGAGACGACCTGCAATGATTATATGCTTAGCAGTAAGTATTTATATTAGCTGCGGATTTTACCAGCACAGTGAGTTCTATGCCTTGACATTGTTTCCTTCTCAATTAAATGAAGCAACTGGAAGAAAAAAATATCGTTGTAATGATTCATGATTATACCTTTTCAGCAAATAGTAGGATACTGACAAATTGTGGACATCCTGGACTATTTATAAGCATGACTAGCTCATCCGCTTTCTTCCTGGATAAAAAATATATATATAACCAGAGAATATTATAAGTCTTAGAAAAACATTATAAATTCCATAAGAGTAGTGCAATTCATACACAGAACTACAAGTCCAACTTACCTGATATTCTCGACAGTAGCTGAGATTGTTCTGATCCGTCTACTGATGTTTTGTGCATGTTTGCTGAAATCCTGCACACAGAAGAAGTCGTTGATCCATCATAGGAGCCGAGCATATTAGGTTGGTGGACAATACTGAGCACTAAATATGAATTCCCAGAGAGATCTACAACACTCATATGTAACGTCACACCAGTTGAACAATTTCAAGTGCATGAGCTCTAGCATCGATTATAAAATACTTGTGAATTGAGATATTTGATGCATAAGGTGGTTTATGTAATATTACTTTAATAGTAGATAACTCTGGAGTCAAAATTATTCAAATTATGCATTTTCTGTGCTTTACCTGATTGCTGCTTGCTTTGAAGGTCTCATATTTGGCAGTAAATTCTTCATATTTAATCCGTCTCCTTTTCTCTAATTCTAAAGCGTTTTCCGAAGCTTTAATTAAATTCCGAGCTGCAAGGAGATTCCGATTGAAACATGAGCATGGAGTAAATAGTGCACAGTTCTCCCTCTACCTCTTACAGCGAAGAATAAAGATACATGATGATTGGACTCCAGAACTTGCAGACTCCGCATGAGTCTTCAGGGAAATACCTACTGCCTTATGAGCAGCATCTTTCTGTGTTTCAGCAACACGTCTGGCTTCAGCTTCTTCTGCAGCTTGCTTCTCCGCTATTACGGCTGCCGCTTTACCCTTTTCAGCTTTTAGCCTGGCCTGCATTGGTTACACAATAGATATGCTCTTATTTACTCGAATAAATATTCTCAAACAAGATATTCCAGAAAATAAAGTATCAATATGGTGGAATTTCCAGAAGCAAGAACTCCAATAAGCCTATACAATATTTAGCAGCATAAACTGAAATAAGCTGGATCCAAATTGAGCGAGAAAAGTACCTTTTCTTCAGCTCTGGCCTTTTCTTGACGCAATTTTTCTTCCTGAAGAGCCTTTTCTCTCCTTTTAGCCTCTTGCCGAGCTGCGTCATCTCTTATTTTTCTTTCTTCCAGTTGTGATATGTGCTCGTGATCCCTTTGTAAAGCCGTGAGGTGATTATCAAGTGCCACAGCACTGCCAAAATTTAAGAGGTATTAGGACAAGCATTTTCCTACAAACCAAACTATAACCCTCAAAGAATTATGAGATATAGTTCTTCAGCCATATACATGTCCAAGAACTTGAGTTGAAAGTAAAGATGATCTCTCATCACTAAAGGAGTGTTTATGACTGTTTGATTAAACAAGTTTTCTTTTCCTTTTCATTTTTCTTAACTTCTTTTGTCAGTGTGAAAGCACTGAAGCGAGTTGCAAATAAAGCTATTCTAATTTCTAATACGAGGAAAGCACTTTCATAGTAAATTATAATATGTCCCAATAGCATGATTACTGTATTCTATTTATCCTGGTGGAAAGTACTACGAGCTTTACTCAGAATCATGTGTTAAAGGTTAGGGCACTTAAATCTTTTCAATGTGCGAGTTAAGGAAAACTGGAAAAGGGGTTCAGGGTATTTGGAGCACAAGATCTTACATTGTTCGTCGATGCTGCATGTCCATTTTCCTCTCTCTTTCTTGCTGGAATTCTAGAAGTTTTTCAACTTTGGAAATCACAGAAGCAAACTTCTCGTTTTCATCAATTAAGTCTGTTTCCAAAGCTGATATCCTGTTCCTCACTTCCTCCTATATAAACAAAAAGTAATGAACAAGGCAAATACTGGAATTCCAAACCATATATAAAGCATAAATATATCTAGCAAGCAAACACTTCCATAATCAACTGGGAAGAAATGAAAAATAATAATTCTGTTCAAGTCCCGACATAATTCAGCCATAAAATCAGATGAAGCATACATTTCTACATCAGTAGAAAATAAAACTACTTCTGCTTACCGATACACAAAGCTGGAGTTCATCAGTTAGCTCACAGAGTGCACCTTCGGCTACTCCCACTCTATCCATCAAATGATATTGCATTTCAAGAGGTGACCCATCAGAATCATCGCTGCCAACGGAAAAACACAAGGGCAGTCAGCAACATCAGTGCAAGAAAAGTTATATATCAACCATAATCGAATAGCTGGCAATAATTTATATGAGTTGCAACCATGTTTTCATACAGAGTCAAAATCATGAGCAATTGTAAGCATATAAACATCTTATGAGACATCCCCAGCTCCTTCTCCCCCGCCTTTCTCTTTTCCAGTTTATTTTCAGAATAAGGCAGGCTCAATCTTAAATTAAAGGTCGATATCTATGCACCTACGTCTTAGAGGCAAACACTTTGGTTAGGAGAAGAACCATATAGTTTCAATCCAATCGACCCCATCTACGAAGAATGTTGATTCAAATACTGAAGCACAACACACTATTTTAGCCTTGATCTTTTGTCAGGGTTAACTTGTACTGGCTAGTAAGTCAATTTTGTGAAAGCTTGAGCAGAGCTCATAATCAAACTCAAAATTCAGTTCACAGTATGGAAACGTTGACACTTGATATATAGTAAGCAAAGTTTACATAAAAAAGTTCATTTAAACAGAAAAATATGTGTTTATAATCTGTTAGGATACTTAATAATTCAGTGCATTTTCAACTTCCACAATCTGATTCAAAGTACCTTAAAGATTTATACGTAGCTGCAAGATAATAAAATGTAAATCGAAACTCAACAAACAAATCCTTGTTTGTCTTCCTCTTTCAAGTCATTACCTTGCCCTAATCTTATGTTTGCTCATAAACACATACATACATTACCACATGTATTATATTATAGAAGCAAGCGAGTTCGAGTTTTCACAAACCTCATATAAAACTCGTCACAAGCGAATCTCCTTCCAGGAAAAACGCATAAACCCTCCTCCTCCTCACTCTCACTACTACCAGCATAATCAAATTCATCGTTCGACACCCGCATTACAAAACCACGGGGGGCTCGGCGATAATTATCCTCTGAAACGCTAGGTTTCCTGTACCAGCATTACATAATTTACTAAACAACACACCCGTAACTAAATAACTAACTAACTCGATAAATAAATAAATAAATAAATAAATAAGTACTACCTCGGCTGTGACTTAGTAAAAGATGCTGCTGCAGGATCATCGGTCAGCTTCTTCTCGATGAAATCAAGCTCGGATAGTAATTTATCGAAGGTCCAGTCGGGCTGAGGATCAGCCGCGATTCCGTTAACATTGTACGGAGAACAACGAAGAACGATATCAGCTGCTCCTCCTCCTCCTCCCCTGATAACAAGAACAACACAATTCCAATTACGAAACATTTATTCGAATCAAACACTTAAACTATAGTGAAACTGCATGAGTAGGATTGAAACGAATAAGAGTAAGGGAAATTCGCACGAATCATCAAAGTAAGAAAGAAATTAAGTAAATTGAACACTTACATTGTTGTTTTAAAAGAAATGAGGAAAAGAATAGGTCGTCAGGGCACGGTGACGTCACGGTGGAAGCTCGCTCTTCTTCTTCTTCTTCCTCCTTCCTTATTTCGCTTCAGCGTTTCTTCAGCTTTCCCCCTTTTTCTCTTCTGCTAAACTGTGAAGAAGTAATGTTGGTTGATTTGCTATTTATTGAAAACCGAGAGCTAAGAATTTTTTGGGCTAACTTGAGCTAATAAAAGGACCTTTGGGCCTGGTTTTGAAGTCAATCTAAT
>JAYMSH010000309.1:0-12092 GCA_036897905.1 Aragoa cleefii | reverse complement strand
CACTTTGAAATCCCACAACGGTGACGGGCGGTGAAACGCCGTCGTTTCGTAAAAAGAAGTGACGCCGTCACCCTGAGCGTCACGAGGCGACGCTCGGGGTGACGGCGTCGAGAGGTGACGCCCTTGGTGTTTTACACCGCTGTGGGTGGTCTAACATTCGATTCTTAAAGACTGTAGCTCCTATCAGCAACTCGCATGGAAATTTATAATTAGCCACACTAAAGCATTATGGTGACAATTGTGCAGAAGCATTAGCGAAGATGGGGCATGAGTTGGTCGAAAGGTTCCAATTTTGGAAAGAACCCTCCTTAATCTCAATGCTTTGAAGAGGATGGCATGAGGTCCCACTCAGTTTTATTTTGAATAATGATGTGGCAAAGATATATAGAATAATAATCACACAATCAAATCCGTAAGGGCGGCTCAATTGGTTAAAAGAATGGAGTAATATTCACTTGGTCAGAAATTCAAATTCTACAGAAGGCGAAATAATAACTTATGTCTTCTGAGTTTGAGCGGGTTCCCACGATATCTGAAAAATAAAAAATAATAATCACACAATCAATGACGAACCCTCAAACTACATTTAACTCGAATCGAAAGCCCGACTCTTGACATGTGTGTATGCGTGACTATGGTCACATGCATAAGTTAACATCTATGATTAAAATAAAAGAATCAAAATAGCAAAAGATGAAAGGAAAAAAAAAAAAAAAAAAAGACATGTCCCTTTTTTTCACCAAAAAATGAGAGAATAAGAAGGAAGAAGAGAACAATTCTATGCTCTCTCTAAGTAGGCAAACAAGAAAAAAACCCAAAAGCAAAAAAGAAGAAGAAACATATAGAGAAAAACACAACTATCCTTTAATCTCTCCACTTACATCAGATGCTCTTAGATTTCTTCAACGTTTGATTATGGCTTGAAAAATCATACAGCTCAATCGAATCCGGTATGAATCGATTTATGAATTATTCAAAAATCATCAAAAATCTCACAATTTCATGTCACTCTGTTTCTGGGATCTTCATCATACATATAAAGATTCAATCTTTTCATGATTTCGATTGATGGACCTTTCTCAATTTTGTTGTGTTGCTGTTGATTGGATTTTATCAATCGCATTGATTATTGAATTTCTGTTTCTTCTGTTGTGCTTCTGTTTGATCTTTGATCTATATTGTTTGGATGTTGAAAATTTCTTTATTGGTGATGTTAGCTAGTAATAACCACTTTCTTGCACTGTAAATATTTGATTAATTGACCTGGTTGTTTGGTTCTCGAATTTATATTCTGGGTTGGATTGAATCCTTACTGAACTTGTATTGATTGAGCTTATTTAGTATCAATCAATGGCTATCTTGTTATTTTAGATTGTTCTTAGTGTTTTCGAGTTATTCATTGAGCTGGGGTTGCAACATTGACGTCATGATTATGTTAGTATAGACTGGTTTGTTTTAGCTTGTTCTTTGATGTTTTCGAGTTATTCGTTGAGCTGGGCTTTCAGCATTGAAGTTATAATTATGTTTATGTTGGTAGACTGGGAAAGTGAAATAATCACTTTGTATAAACTGATTTTATTGAATAAAGAAAATTGCTGCAGTTTATAGCTATGGCATCCATGGTTGCAAAGGCTTGTAGCAGTACTTCCTGTCAAATGCCGGCTATGATGGCTCAAGAGAAAGGAAGTAGGAACAAGAGGAAATTCCGGGCTGATCCACCGCTGGTTGATCCAAATAAAATTATCCCTTTACCTTCAAATGAATGCACTAGTTTTGAATTCTCAGCAGAAAAGTTTGAGATTGTCCCCAGTCACGGCCAGACGAACGAATGCGATATGTGTTGTGCGAACCAAAATAGTTCAAATGCTTTAAAGCTCGACCTTGGTTTGTCATGCCCTGTTGGATCTTCTGAGGTAGGTACGCACCTGCCCAGAGAAGCAATCGAGGAATCATCAGAAGATTTCCACGATGCTGATTGGAGTGATCTCACCGAATCGCAGCTGGAAGAACTTGTTTTGAGCAATTTGGGTGCAATTTTCAGGAGTGCAATTAAAAAAATAATCGCTAGTGGGTACAGTGAAGAAGTTGCCACCAAGGCTAGTTTGAGGTCCGGTGTTTGGTATGGATGTAAAGATATGGTTTCGAATATAGTGGACAACACGCTAGCTTGTCTTCGGAACGGCCAAGACGTTGATCCATCAAGGGATCACTGTTTTGAGAACTTGCGACAGATGGAAAAGTATATATTAGCTGAGTTAGTTTGCCTTTTACAAGAGGTCAGACCTTTCTTCAGCACGGGCGATGCAATGTGGTGTTTGTTAATATGTGATATGAACGTGTCACATGCTTGTGCCATGGATAGTGATCCCTCCAGTAGTTTCCTTGGTGAAGTTAGTTCGAGCGGGAGTCTCTCCATTTCAGTGCAACCCCAGCTGATTGCAGAGCCCAAAAGTTCCGAATCTAATGTTTTGTTGCCTTGTAAATCAAATGCATCAGTTGCTTGTGCTCATAACCATCCATCAGAGGCGCCTAGTTTAGCCGATGGTCTGCATTTCAATCCTAAAGACACTGCTTTTCAAAATGGGCTAGTTCAGGAGAACGAATGTCAAAACTCTGTATCATCTGTTAATGTAAAATCATTTAGTGCCTCAAAAGTATCCCAGACCACGGTTTCACAGGAGAAGTTTGTGGTGAGTAGAAAAGTCTCTGGGATTACTAGACGGGACTACATTTTACGTCAAAAATCGATTCGCTTTGAGAAACATTACCGCTCGTATGGTTCCAAAGGAACTTCTAGATCTGGGAAACTTGGTGGTTTCGGTGGTCTAGCCTTGGATAAGAAACTTAAGGCTGTAGCTGATTCTACAGGCATAACTAAGAACCCATCTTTCAAGATTTGCAGAAATGGAGGTACATTTGACATGCCTCAAGATAATTTGAACCATAATACTTCAATGACTACCGGGTTCTCTTCGGTCCCAACATTTGGTTTGGAGTCTAATGGAAATTCTGCATTACCAGTCAACAACTCACCTTCGCTACCTGTTGCTGATACGGAGCTTTCTCTCTCATTTCCTGCCAAAAGCATTACTAATACAACTCCTGTAAGTTATAACAATGAATGGGCCAATTGTATTTATGTCAATTCTTCCAGCAATAGGTCATCACGCAGGCAGTGGGTTCGTCAGGACAAAAAGGATGAGATGATCATAAATCTGGCTCCGAGAGTAAGGCAATTGCAAAGTCAGCTCCAAGAATGGACAGAGTGGGCGAATCAGAAAGTCATGCAAGCTGCACGTAGGCTGAGCAAAGACAAAGCGGAGCTCAAGACACTTAGATTGGAGAAGGAAGAAGTGGAGCAGTTGAAGAAAGAAAAACAAACATTGGAAGACAACACCATGAAAAAACTCGCCGAGATGGAAAAGGCCTTGTGCAAGGCTAGTGGTCAGGTAGAGCGAGCTAATACTGCTGTTCGGAGGCTTGAATTTGAAAATGGTGCGTTAAGACGAGAAATGGAAGCTGCGAAATTACATGCTGCTGAGTCGGCTGCGAGCTGTCAGGAGGTGTCGAAGAGAGAGAAAAAAACGCTTATGAAGTTTCAGTCGTGGGTGAAGCAGAAGACTGCTTTACAAGAGGAGCTTGCAGGTGAAAAACATATATTGATCCAGCTGCAAGAGCAACTACAGCAGGCTAAAGATGTTCAGGATCAGGCTGAGGTATGCGTAGCTTTTGAAATTTCTGTTCAAGTGTTGCATTTTGATTAATATAAACATGTATTTCTATTGGACTTCTGAGGTTACACCTGCTAAATGATATTACATGACGCCGTTATGAAAAAAAATGTGATAAAGAACAATATAAAGGTATGCACTTGTGAATCTCTAAAAAATTTGGTATATAAGCAGGCATTGTGTTGGTAGGCCTGAATATATGTTTTTTTATATAATTTAGTCCTGATGTTTATCTATATCCGATGTATTGCATGTTGGTGTTTGCTGTTTCAAACTTGATGCATCAGCAGTGTAACCATATTTCTGTTCATATTACTGACATTGGTGCGTTATTGCCATGCCCCATGACAATACTGAAGCTCTTTTTTCACGTAAGTTAGGCTGAACCACTAATACAAACATGCATTTCATGGAAGATCTGAATATACTAAGCAAATTTTTGATTATGTACCTCATCTAGATCTATAACGTTTAAAGATGACTGTTAGATTGTCTTGAAACAAGGAGAAATGGGGTTTACAGCTTGTAATGTGAGAGTGAAATCATTGGTAATCGAATGTTTGAAATATCCCTGGCAATCCTACGGGCATGGTAAACGGCACGACGAACACCCATTTTCTTACATGTAACTTGCGGCCCCCTTGTTAACTTTATTGCATGGAATCGAAATTTGGAACTTTTACTGCAAGTTGCATATAACATAGGGTATTTATGCCCCCAGTACTAGGCAGTGAACCAATCAATTCTTCTGGATACAAATTATGTTCCATTGTCTGCTTATGTTAACCCATCATCTGTGTTGTGCGATTTGCATATTTATGAAACTTAAGTTCCAATGGTCTGTGTATTGTGCATTTTTTGTGATGACTAATAGTCTCTTCATGTTTCCACAATCACAGGCCAGACTGAATCAAGAACAGAAGGCCAAGGACGAGCTTCTTATACAGGCCTGCTCATTCAGAAAGGAAAGAGAACAAAGTGAAATCTTTACCAAATCGAAGGAAAATACAACCAAACTGAAAGCAGAAAATAATCTACAGAAGTACAAAGATGATATTGCCCGGCTTGAAAAGGAGATTTCTCGGCTGAGGCTGAAGACAGACTCATCAAAGATAGCTGCTCTTAAACGAGGTATAGACGGGAGTTACGCCAGTAAAGTCACCGAATTCAGAAATACTCCACAGTTAAAAAATTCGGCTATGTCATACATCTCCAAAATGGTGATATCTGGGAATGGCGGTGTAAAACGCGAAAGGGAATGCGTCATGTGCTTGTCCGAGGAGATGTCCGTGGTTTTTCTCCCATGTGCACACCAAGTGGTATGCCCAATGTGCAATGAGCTCCATGAGAAACAGGGAATGAAGGAGTGCCCGTCCTGTAGGAGCCCAATTCAGCGACGTGTTTGTGTACGTTATACTCATGCTCGCTCTTAATTATATATATTCCTTTATCTTTTTTCTTGAAATTTATACAAAGATAATGTGTCGTAATAATGAATTGTCGGACAAATTGACAATAAATTGTGGGTTTGGATGAACTTGTTCAAGAGTTCAGACACTTGAGCTTGCATTTTGTGAGTGCAACCTCATAATGCTCTAGAGGTTGCTTGTGTCAAATCTGAGTTTGTATATGTTGCTTCTCCTTTTCATTTAATAAAGAAAGTGTGTGGCTTCTTTCTTTTATTTAAAATTTCCTTTTTGAGCCTGCTGACTTTATGTTGCTTCTTGTGTTGGTGTAAATTTTTTTTGGCCAAAATGTTATGGTTAGTTTTGCTTCTTACATACAACTTGAACTGTCTGAAACCAGATCTCTGTTCTGAGGTTTCTGTCTTGGATCGGAGGAACTATCTGTTAGAATTTTCACGTTTATCGCTTTCTGTATCTGGTGTAAGTTATGCAGTTTCTTGCTCTTGTAAATTCTCACGTTTTCATTAATTTGTGAAACTCGTCTCCTGTTTTCATATCAATTCCATTTATTCACTCCATGGGAACGTTCCCTGACCTTGCCAAATGCTCCGTTCACTTAAATCCTAGGTCCTGCTGCCTAAACCCTGCAAACATTGAATTCTTAAAGCCCTACAAGACCGAAAACCAAACCGGACATCCTCTTTTTCCTTGTGTTTTCTCCAGCTGTTTTATGCATACATGATGCCCTAGGATGAATAGTGCTAGTTTCCTATGAATATTCAGAATTTGATAGGAGGCTATAATCTCATGAATTGAAATCTTTCTAATCTGCCGTTTGGAAAAAAATAGCAATTCTTGCTGATTTGGCGAACTCTTTTATATCCATTATCGAAAATAGGATTACAATGGGAGGAGAACTCTCATGCTGAACCATTACAAAGAAAGAAGAAGATAATACAAATCCCTCCTGCCCGAAACTTTATGTTATAACTTTTGTTGGTCAACCATTTATGATTTTGATCATGAATTACTCTTAAAATATAAAAATAAAAAGTTTGAGAGTAATTCGTATATTTTATGAGTAATTAGTGGTCAAAATCAGAAAATGTTTACCAGCAAAAACTAAAACAAATTTCGGGTGGGATGGAGGAGTATGTTAGCACTAATTCACACACTTTGAAGCTAACAATGATCGGACAATTTATTCTACTCGGATTCCCATAAAAGAACTTGTACGTCTCATCCTTCTTCGTCATTTACAAAGACCAGTGGCTCAAGCTTGAGACGAAGAGCGACAAGAGGTAAGGAGACACCATAAGCTAGCCATGGTAATCCTTGAAGTCCAAACTGACTTACGGTACAGCCCATGACCACATTCCCTAGCACGCAGGAAATTTAAAATCCCGAAATCACTGGAATTGCAGCAAGCAGTATGAAGTTAGCAAGCCATGGAACTGTCAAGTAGAGGAACGCTTTTACGTGATCAAACGTTGTTAGCCGAACGAAACTCTGGAAAAGAATGGTTCCTCCTACCCGGGTGGCGAATCTGCTGAACTTTCCCCATTTCTTCTTGTTTTTGAAAGTGGTGAACATCTGCTTTGCTTTGGTGGCAGCTGCTAGCAGGAACATGTTGATGCTGCCGTTCGCGGAAAGTTGATCCAATGACAAGTAGGCAGAAGTGAGAGTAGAAATGAACAGCACCAGAATAGGGAAAAACATTGTGCTGCTACGGAGTAAAAACACCGATGATTCAACAGCCAAGTTGACGGCAACTCCAAATTTCGCTTCTGCTGACAAGTAAAATTCCCCATAAGCAACTAGAAAAAATATGGTAAGTTCTTTGATCACACCATACCTTTCAAATTGTAAGCTCGGAAATACCATTAATATCAGTGTCTTTTGTTGTTGTAGTATCTATTAGCAAAAAATGTATACATTGCAGAAAAACGAGTAATTTGAGACAGGTGAACGTCAGGACACCGTATGTGAGTCTTTTGTTGGTGGTGGCTAAGGCGAGGACCGAAACAACCCCAAATGACACCTAGAAGTAACGCCTTCCGACTGCGAATTTCAGTTCAGGTGAAGCGAATATCAAAGCATGGCTGAATGAATGGTAGGTGAAAGCTGCTAAAAAATGCTTGAGGAGAAAAACAATTACAGGGGAAACAGAGGTTGCAAGATCCGTCTTGTCGAATGATTTGAATCCCAGGTGCAAGATCAAGAACACGGAGATGGTAATCCCCCAGAATGAGAAGAACAATCGTGCTCGAGCCTTCATCTGTTAAAGGTTAACTTATGCAACTTCTTGGTATTGTCTTCTATTCAAAGTCATCTACAACAGCATAACGTTTGTACAAAAAGCATAACGTTTATACAAATCCACGCCAGGATCTTTCAAGAGTCAATATTGATGGCCACATTGATTATTCCTTATCTTTGGGCTATGGCACCAGGATTATTTGAACCTCATTGGGGTGTACAAATAGAGACACAGATTATATAAAATTTGTACAGACGGAGAAAAAGACTCGTTACCAAAATAGTGTTCCTCTGTGTGAGAAAGAGAGACCGGTGAGGAGTCTGCAGGAAAGTGGATTCTTGAGTCGGGTTGATTTTCTGTATCGTGATCGAGTAGGAGATGTGGTTGCAAAATATCCGTGGTACAACGTAAGTCTTGATATCTTAAGGGCAAAGTTTAATCCTCTTTAATCCAATCGATGAAATTATGGAAGTTGTTATGAGATGATCCGCCTTCTTGGTCACTTTCCACTAATTTTTCTTGAAGTTGCAATGTCATGAAGTAGCTGTTATCAGTCAATAGTTGTCTCACACTCGGCAACTATTTCACTAAAACCGTCGACCTATCTATTATTCTTCCATTTTTATGATAATTTACAACCTCATGGGCGAATTTCTGAAGCAAATTTCTGATAGAGAAGCAAGCCTTTGACGAGTTTTCTTTAGCTGATAATGGTTTCTGTACATGTTCTGCTGAGAACTTATTGTGGTCATGAGGTTGATAAGACGAGCTGCGTGTAGGAGCAGGTACGATGAAGAAAAAACTTGGTTCAGTGTGTGTCTGGGGTGAGGGTTACCGTTCTCCCACATTTCCTCTTACATCTCCTCACCCAATGGTGTGAATGAGTCACCGTACTCGAATTGAATGGGAAAAGTGATTAGATCTCATTCATTTGGGACACGTCGGCCGTCCACACCTTTGGATGAGGAGACGAATGAGGGAAAGGGGGAGAGGATCTCCAATCGGGGGTTACCGATGCTCGGGTACCACTGTTAGTTCAAGTATCTGATGAAATGACCTTGTTCTATTAGTTTTCTTATTCTAGGTACCTATCTTGTACAGAA
Source organism: Aragoa cleefii (assembly GCA_036897905.1). Lineage (NCBI taxonomy): Eukaryota > Viridiplantae > Streptophyta > Magnoliopsida > Lamiales > Plantaginaceae > Aragoa > Aragoa cleefii. The sequence continues at coordinate 3,592 of JAYMSH010000309.1, read as the reverse complement.
TATTAGCAACATTTCTTAAATTAAACTCTTTCCCGGTTAAGTTTGAATGTCAATTTCGACCTACTCCTGAGCGAGTAACCGGATGAAAACAGGTAAATGATTCCAAGAATAGACCCGAATCCACCAAAACATTGATAGCGTATACTCCGAACCATGGTGAAATCTCCATTTCCTGTACAAGCACACAAAAGAAATTTGCACACTCCCTACGCAGGCATTGTCCTGTTCAGGTTCAAAGGGACTTTCTCAGCCTGACCTGCTCCCATCCTCTAGCCAAAGGGCCAGCAATAGAGCAGATACAGACACCCCTGGTGCGTTTTCCATCAATAACGCGTAAAGAAGCATTTAAATGAGAAAATACAATGCAGAATTTATTTTAACAGATTAATTGAAAACATTATGAACAAAGAGATGTTTCTCTGGAGTTGCATAACAAACTGGATTTATTATTATCTTTTTGGTGCATGGATGCTACTTTATTTTGCGTTCACTTACCTAATACTTGAATACAGGGTTAGTAAAACCGCAACGATCTCAATCTGGCCCTTTGTGCATGGTAGCTTGCAGATTCGAAACCTTATCTTCCTCAGAGTTTGTTATGTTTTTGCCAATCAACCCAGACAAAAGACCTATCAGCAATGAGAGGAAACCCCACAAGATAAAAGAGTTAAAGAGGAGATAAGAGAAGACTTTGCAGCTAAAGAAACATTGACACTGGTCCTAAGGGTCCTCGAAAGAACACATCTTGCTGGAATCAGTTTACTGTTTTTTCTAGAATCAATTTCTCAGAATCTGAGAATCATAAGCTTCTGCAAACAGGCACTCACCTTTAAGTCGTCTTAGATTTTATGTAATCCTCCGGCAAATAGATTTCCCCTCCAGTCTCGCCATGTTGCTCTCCACTGATAGTTTTCTTTGCAGCCAAGAACTCGGCACTCATAGCTTCCATACCATGCCTGACTGCTTCCTCATCCCCGTAACCATGTTCCTCAGCATATTTCCTTACATCCTCGGTTATCTTCATAGAACAAAACTTAGGCCCACACATAGAGCAGAAATGCGCCACCTTAGCACCATCAGACGGTAAGGTCTCATCATGAAAGGACATGGCTGTCATGGGGTCCAAAGACAAAGCAAATTGATCCAACCATCTGAACTCAAATCTTGCCTTGCTCAGCGTATCGTCCCAAGCTTGAGCAAGGGGGTGACATTTTGCTAAATCAGCAGCATGGGCAGCTATCTTGTATGCTATAACTCCAGTCTTCACATCATCTCGATTAGGTAAACCAAGATGTTCTTTAGGAGTCACATAACAGAGAAGTGCTGTGCCAAGAGCTCCGATGTTAGCAGCTCCAATGGCTGAAGTGATGTGATCGTATCCTGGAGCAATATCAGTTGTTAGAGGTCCAAGTGTGTAAAAAGGTGCTTCGTTGCACCATTCTAGCTGTTTTTGCATGTTCTCAGGTATCTTGTGCATTGGAATGTGCCCAGGCCCCTCATTCATGACCTAAAGAAAGATAAATACCGTGTCAATTTAATAACCAATAACTTAAAGACCCCCTCTAATGTTTGAATCTTACAGGTAGGTGACAGATGTTTTGAAAATTACGCCGACTAGTAAAATTACTCCCCTGTGACATTTTTCTTCAAGGGTCTATTTGTCAGTTGGGCCAGATATTGGTGAAAAACAGGGGGGTGGGTGTAATTGTTAAAACATGGAGGGGGTGTAGGCGTAATTGTTGAAACATCTGTAACCGATTTGTAATATCATGTTTCAGGCGGGGTAATTTGTAATTCTTCCTAACTTAAACTAGAATGCTTACAACAATCTTTTTTTCAAGTACCTTCACATCCTTTTCCCAAGCTCTACGCGTAAGCTCCCCTTGAGTCAAGAGCTCTGCAAACTGAGCAGTATCATTAGCATCATAAATCGATCCAGGCCTCAACCCATCACCAATTGACAAGGATATATCGTATTGGTTGCAAATGTCTAGAATGTCATCCCAGTGTTCGTAAGCAAAGTTCTCTTTGTGGTAAGCTAAACACCACTTGGCATGAATGGATCCACCACGAGAAACGATTCCAGTCATCCTCTTAGCAGTCAGAGGGGCATAACGAAGAAGAACTCCAGCATGGATTGACAGAAGGGAGAAACTGGGAGGACCCAGGTATACCCACATGTTCTATGCTACACTTACGGGTATGTCGTGTCTTCCTTGAATAAGTAACAGGAGAATTGATCGGTCCATGATGGATGTCAAATCACGCTACAGTATGTGTGCTATTCATACTCCTCCTGAACCATTAATCTAACAACAAGCACCAGCTACAGTATGTGTTCAATTCATTCTCCTGAACAGTTCAAATCTAAGAGCAAGCACCAACCACCACAATCCAAACAGGCTCGAGGACATTAGGATAAAAAAGAAGGAATGGATGTCAAAACGTTTTGCTCCATTTACAGAAATGAACTGGGAAGATCGAGAGAAGTGGATTGGAGAAATCGTGAAGTGTCTTTTTTCAGTTCTGCAGATTTAATTCACGGAAGAGGACAACAGTTGTTCTCAGCGATACCTCACATGAATCATGATTTTATTTGAGGACTTTTTGGACTTCCGTTAATTGGAGGACTCGTGCAAGTTCACCTTTTAGACTAAAAGTATGACGCTTTGATTTCAAATATTAACAATTGTTAAACTGATGTTTTAACTAAAATGTTTTAATATTTTAACTAAAATGTTTGATATTTTAAATGAGATAGCGAATCTTTTAAACAAAATGGTCGATGTTTTATTTTAAAATATATTCAATGTCTGGATTGACATTTTAACTGAAATATCTTTTTTTTTTTAGTTATAAACATTAACAAACTGCTAAAATGATTTTTTGACTAATGGGTTGGGAATTAATTACATTTTTGTTTTTCTGCATCTAATATTTCATAACAAAACCCTAAACAAAACCAAACAAAAATTGGACCTTAGGTCCGGTGATACGAGACACACACCCTTATCTAATGGACTCTTGAGGCATGAGCAAGAGCAAGCCCAAGAGCCCAAAGTTACTGTTCATGACGCTATAGATAGTGTTTTCAACAATTTATTTAAAACTCTATTTTGAGTATTTATTTATTTCTAAGTATTTAATTAGGTACTTCCTCCATCGCAAAATAAAGTACATATTTCACATTTTGAGTTACCCAAAAGAATATAAAAAATAGAAATAAGATTATGTACCCACAATTTTATCCATTTTCCTCATAAAATAATATGCATCTATAGTTTTGATTCACTTTTCAATTTGAATAATCTTTATATGAATAGTGAACTAGCACTATATTATGACATACATGAAGTTCTTCCTCCATCCCGAGAAAATTCCGACATTGTTTTTACATGGTATTAAATGCGAGAATGATAAAGAAATAGTGAAATTGTTGGTGAGTATAAAGTATGAGAAATAATTAATAAAATTTGGATAAACCAAAAGAGATTATTGATAAAGTATGAAAAAAAAAGTGGATAAAGTATGAGAGATGTGAATAAAAAATGATAAAACCAAACCAAACATACCCAATTCCCGTCCGTAGACA
>JAYMSH010000308.1:0-12114 GCA_036897905.1 Aragoa cleefii | reverse complement strand
GACTATGTACGGCGACGAACGATCAAATTATTACTATGTTTATTCCTTTTTCTACTTCTTCTTCCCAGTGCAGGATAACTCCAAGGGGTTGTGGGATTTTTTTTCTACCAATCTGGGCTCTTCCTCCCCCCCCCCCCCCCCCCCCGGGGGGGGGGCAAGATACAAACATTTATGAAATCCCATGGCCGAAGTAATACCTGATATTGAGATGCCAGCAAATCTTGCTCTTTTGGATGGCTTTGCACTCTTCCAAAATGAAACCCATGACAAGGATCGTGATAGATGGTGCATTAAATTTTTCCGGCTATCCTTTTTCCCATGTGGAAGCTCAGCATCAAGTATTCTACTGTTAGTTTCTTCTTTCATGAGAGATGACGTACTCAGCATATGAGATGAGGCCATAGTTGCATTGTGCTCCTTGATGTTCTATCAGTACGTGGCAAGACACCAGAAACACCAGTTATCTCATCAGGCAACAAAAACGTTGCATTCTCCAATCGATTTTTACTGTCACTCTGCATGACGTCAGCAGCATTTGTTATCTCATTAGATGCCAAATAATTTGCATTTTCCTGCTGGATTCTATTAGTAAACGGCAAGAGATTAGCAAAACTTGCTATGTCGTTTGATAGCAAAGACTTTCGGTTCTGAAACTCAAGCGCGAACTCAAGGCTTATGACAACATGTACTATAGGCGGGCGTTTATTTGGCTCATCATGCAAGCAGCTTTCGACAATCCCCAGAAATGCCTTCAAACTATCTGGTGAGATGTCCCCACTCAGACTCGGAGCTAAGATCTGATCAACTTCTCCCCTGCTAATCTTATCTCGTGTCCACATCGTTAGACTGCGTTCATCCTCCCCAGCAAGAGGATTTACTGCTGGTCTCCCACACAATATTTCCAACAATACAACACCAAATGCATGTGTCGCTTCTAGTTGTTAGTTTACGAGTTTTAAAATAATCTGGGTCAATGTATCCAAAAGTGCCTTTCAGATTTGTGCTGTCATGGTTTTGCAATCCACTTACGGGTTCAGTTTTTGCCAAGCCAAAATCCGAAACCTTAGCCACAAAAGTTTCATCTAGAAGGATATTTGAAGCCTTTACATCGCGATGTATGACCCCTTTGCCCGTGTGAAGATAGTCTAGTCCTCGACCGGCTCCAATGCAGATTTTAAGACGTTCCTCCCAGGAGAGAGAATAATACTTACTATTTTCCCTAGCAAGTTTGTAGAGATGGTCAGCTAGTGTTCCGTTGGGCATATACTGATAAACAAGAATCATCTCCTGCTGTTCATTGCAATAGCCAATTAGGGAGACTAAATTAACATGTCGAAGCTCAGAAAGTGTTTCAACTTCTGTCCAAAACTCATGCTTCCCTTGCTTTGAATTTGGTTTCAGCAGTTTTATGGCCACAATTTCTCGACTATAACCTACAAACCCTTTGTAGACTTTACCAAATCCATCATTTCCAATGACAAGTGAATGATCAAATTTCTTAATAGATGCTTGGATCTCCGATAGTGAAAAACAAAGACAGATTCTTGTAACCCTGGTTGTTGGCTTCTTTTCCTCCTTCCGAAAATAAGCTTCCCACGTTTTCCGTAGCATATGAACAATGACATTCACCAGACAAACAATCATTATGACAGCTGTTGCAACTGTATTTCTTCCACCAAGAACAGAGAATGTATGTTGGAAAGTCCAGAACGATAACTTTCATTCTGGAGGCAAGGGATTTGGAGTTCCAAGACTATTGTCATGATTGCTTAATTTGAATATTTCGAATCCTTCAAGGGGACCATGTCCATAGATAAACTCGTTTTTCGTCCGCAGGGAAATGAAAATGTCACGTTTTCCCTCTAGTTTGCACCCTTTTGCCATAACCATGTAGTTCCTATAAAGAAGGCTATGTTTATCAAACGGATCCTTCTTCCGTCCAAGTACGTGAGCATTTGTGTAAGCAATGATGTGATTGATGAGTAGTGAAAAGCTATTATTGCCATTCTCTACCATTTCGAGTCCTAGCTCACAGAAATGAAACCTCAACAAGTACCTAAAACCGACGTCCACAGATATTCTCCAAGTGATATTGCTGACCTTTTTTCCCTTCTTATTAAAGACTTCTTCCCACATCCCAAACATGCCACAGAAATCATCAGTCCTCGAAACGCAATTCCCTTTGACACTCTGCCAGTGAACCCTTTCAAGGGCAGTACTATTCTCAATATACACCAGAAATTTCTCCCCAATCACTTGGATTTCATAATCGCCAGCATGACAATAAGAAATGGTTTCAGGCACAGATATAACCTCTATGCCATTAACGAAAGCATGTGTATCTCGTGACTGACAAGTTACAATTGCAGGAGAGAAAGTTACATTAAGTAGACAATTTTCCTCAAGTATAATGCAGAATTCCTTAGTAAGAAAATTCACAGCATGATCATTAGCAGTTATTGAAGCACTGAAGTTACTCAGAAGGGTGAAACGACCAGCTCGAACTGTGAACAAGTCATCGGACCTTTCAAAACCATTATAGGAAGTAGGATTGAAGTGAAGGCGGATCAGCTTCTGACCTGAATTGACTTGAAATATGTAGGAAAATCAAGATCGGGAGATTCGCGCTGTCTTGTATGGCACTGGATCAGCCAAAACTATCGGCTCTCTGGTGACAGTGGACCTGGTTGACGAGCCTTTGATCGTAAGGTTGGAATAAAAATCTCCAAGCCATCGCCTGCCATCCAGTGCTACTGAAGCTCCAGTTGAGCCACAGTTGATGGAAATTTCATCTGACAATCGATCAGCACAAGCACAAGTTAATAATGTGAAGAGAAAGCAAGCTATTATCGATTGGACAGCTGAAACGAGAAACTGATGCATGCTTTCATCAGTGTTGTGTTGCTTCTCTCTTTTTTTCTTCCTTTTCCTTGTTGTAAACACCAGAGGATGATGATGATGATGATGACGACGACTTTGGTAGTCAACACTCAGCACAGCAGGTCACTTGCCAAGTCAATCAAAAAGTATCCCCCCAAACTGGACCCAAGAAAACGATAATAACACGTAAATTATAGGAAATTCTCACCTGCACCATATAGATACTGTTTTTACATGTATTCTCCATCAATTTACATAATCCCACTTGAAGTTTCTCTTGGGGTAATTCGCTGCTATTTCCAAATTGGATTACGGGTTAACGTGAAACAGTCTTTGATTTCCATCAACCAGCTATTTCAAACTTACATGCAGTAATAGCAAATTATGCAGGTTGACTTAAGTAGGCTTGCTTGTCAAGACTATGAATCAACTTTGCACTAACAGACCTTTTCCAGAACAACTCTTTTCTTCTTTTTTTATAACTAATTAGACATCAAGATAAACAAATCCATAGAATGCCCCTGCTATTTTTTCAGAGGGGGCTTTAAACATGAAGAAAACATGCATCAGTCTCTAATCATTAAGAGGAGTGGTTGAGTAACAATTAGCTCAAAGTTTGATTAATTCCCAGAATCCAGATCATGGTTCCGCACTGACGACTAAAACTTTGGATTTACTCGAGTTGTCCAGTATTTCAGGTTTCGGACACCCATAGGGTCTAGAATTAATCCAGAAAAAAAGGTCATTTGATTATAAAACTAGACAATTTGACTATTTCATATATCCCAACACGAACACGAAATTTCGGTTTTTTCATCTAATTAAAGTACACGAAATTTCAAGTTAGAACCGTAACCCCCCGATGCACTCAAGTACCTAATAAATTCATAGCCCATGCCCGCGGCCCAAGTTCAGTAGTAGCAATCAGCAAACACAGAACGGAATGAATATGGGAAGAAACTCAAATCAAATCATCAAAATTCAAACATCTCATGCATAATAATTTCATAAATGCCATAAACTAAGTAATACTCACCGCTAATCTCCAACAAGAACTAGCCTGATTGGAGCCATCCCTGGTAAGATCGCCACGCAAATGGTCCATGGATTAGCGTTCTGAAGGCACCACCACCTCCGCCCAAAAGTTCGAGAAAGCATTGTTTTTCTTTGCGTGAAGTTGATGCCGGACGTATCAGAGCAGAAAGAAGGTTGCTTGTGGGGCAACAGCAGCAATCAGTAGAGGGGGTTTTAGCCCCTTCGTAGCGAAGACGGGTTTTGAAATTGGGTGAAAAAGAAGAAGATGACATCGGTTAAAATTAGAATTAGTGACATTGAAAAGTTAAATAAGTACTTGCGTGAGAAATCCTTTCAGATATGTATCTGGGCCAGTCTGGTTTCAGTCTGTAATCGCAAGATTCATCCATTGTTCTTTCTTAAGATTCATCCATTATTCTTTCTCAAGTTTTTCTTAAGTAAAATTACAAGCAAAATGCTTTTGCTAGTATTATCTTGCACGAAGCTGTAAATTACTAGCAAAAATGCTTTAGCAAAATGCTTCTGCTAGGAATATTTCCTTAATTTATTAAAAGCTCATGGGAAAAATCATTCCTGAATGAGCGCCTTTCCTTTCTCTCTCTGTCCCAAAGAAAAGAGTGTTAAAACTGGGGAGAGAGCTCCACCCAATGATAAACCATTAAGACCTTCCTCGGTGTGGTCAGGATTGACCGTAGTGAGGCAGAAGAATCCTTGATTAAGAAAGAAGATCGAGCCAACCCCCAACTCTCTCGTAGCTGCGTAGCTCATTCATATGGTCTACCCTTGCTAAAGCTTTCTCTTGAAGGCTTTTCACTCCGACTTTCCAAACAAATACCAATCAACAGCTTATGGGAAAGATTACTCATAAAATGCATGCCTTTCCTTTCTTTTTCTTTCTGTCCCTAAGAAAAGAGTTGCTAAAACTGGGAAGAGAGCTGCTTTGCAAAGCTATGCCTTGTCTTCCAGCCTTCGAGCCGGACCAAGGAGCTTCCTACCAGCTCCCATAAACAGACATTAAAATCATTTTACCTTACTGAAGTAAGAATTTCCAATCTACTAACTTCACTCAAATCACCTACTGCACTTCTCCGAAAGTAAGATACTGCCAATCTACTTTATTTACAAAACAATTATCATCTTTACATTATCAAGACTGGCACAAGTCGCTACCGATTATATCTACTTTACTAGTGCACTGTTCTTGTTTACTAGTACTAAAAGGCATATGCAAGCTCAATGCAAGGACATACAGAACCTCAGGACAAGTATATGTGCATGATGGCACTGGATTCAGGTTTTCAATGAGCACGACTGGCAACCAGATTAAAGTGTACTCTAGGCTCTCTGGAGGGTAACTTCTCAACAGCTTCCAGTATCTCAACAACTTGTATCATCGATGGTCTGGCTTTTAAATTAGCTTCCAGACAATTTTTAGCAAGTTGAAATACTTGTAATGCTGACTTGGGAGAATAGCTTCCTTCCAAACTCGAATCCATAAAGCCCGTTAGCTTCCTCTTGTTACTAAAACATGGCTTGATCCATTCAACTAAGGATTGTTGACCAGATGGACGTCCACTGTCTACTGCCCGTAACCCTGAAAGCATTTCTAATACGGCGACTCCAAAACTATAGACGTCACTCTTCGCGGTCAAGTGCCCTGGTAGACAAGAATGTCGGTTATCATATGTTATTTTCAGTATCACCAAGCTCGAAAGAAATAAATGATACCTGTTGCCATGTACTCAGGAGCAACGTAGCCATATGTCCCCATAACAACAGTAGATACATGGGTGTGATCCCCCAACGGACCCGATTTCGCCAAACCAAAGTCAGTAATCTTTGCATTATACCACTGGGAACTCAATATCAGACAAATGACAAAAATCAGAATGTCCTTAAACTAAAGTAGTTTTAGTGGCACCAGAATCCAATGCAGTTGACAATCAAACAGGGCCTGTCACACTCATCGGGGGACTGGGTAACCCATAAAAATGGGGTATTCTGGAAAAATGAATAGTACATCAAACCTTATCCTTTATTATTTATTTTATGCAAAGTTACTAAACAGATCTCTGATGTGCAAGTTAAAAGAAGGGTGACAAAATTACCAATATCAGCTTCAGAATATTCATAAGGTCATGTTGAAACAATGGTGGATAAAATTACACAGTACACTCACTTGACATAAAATTTGCTTTTCTTCTAATTACAATGAAAGATAATATCTCAGGAGCTTACCTCATCAAGCATTATGTTTGACGCCTTGAAGTCTCTGTGGATAACTGGAGCATCTAGACTATGCAAGTACGCAAGACCTTGAGCTGCTCCGATCAATATCTTAAGCCTAATATCCCACGGAATTGTCTGAATAGCAGGACTCCCTACACAAGTAGAATAACATTTTGAGAATTTGGCTGTAAACTGCAGGAATACCAAGTACGAGGACAAATTTTACTTAGTAATAATATTGTTGGTGTCTAAAGATTAATGTCCCTTACTCTGAAAAAGAAGCATCTCTACGCTGCCTTTTTGCATGTATTCATAGACAATCAGTAGCTCTTCATTCTCCAAGCAGTAGCCCAGTAGCTTAACAAGATTAGGATGAGAAAGCTTTCCGAGAAAAGTAATTTCAGACTGCACATATAAATGAAGCACATTTCATTAGTAGAATTAAATAAGTTCTACTTTTGAATCTGAAACAGGATGGCAAGCATAGGGTAGTTGGAGACCACGCACGAATGTGTTACATACCTAGGATATTAGTTATATCAGGAAATAATTAAGACTAGGACACAACTAAATGTCATACATATCTAGGTCAACGATAATGGAATGTTGATCTAGATCTGAATACTAGTTAGAAGTAACCTTATTTACAAATGAAGAAAGAATGAGCTAGAATCTTCCAGTTCTCTCAACAAAGTACCGAGTCTTCAGACCCAAGAAAAGGAGACAAGAAAACTTAGAAATGTCTAGCGTCCTCTTGGGCTAAATGATTTAGTTAAGCAAAAGAACAGTTTTAAAGGATAATTAACTAGAATATGCTTGAAGGCAGTTTTTGCTGCTAATGCACCACCAGGAAGCAACAGTAACTGAATACAAACAAACTTTCGATGCAATCCCTAGTTCCTTATTAGAGTTCTATAATTTATGTGAAATAAGCGTCATCAACTAATGCAGATACAATGAGACAAATACATGTAATAAAAGGGTACTTTAAGTGAAACTTAATAATTACCAGCCACTCCTTCAACCCCTGAAAGCCTTCAGGATTTAACCTCTTAATAGCGACAATGGATCCACTTGCATTATTGTTTGTTGATTTTTCTCCGAGAAAACCTTTATAAACCATCCCAAAACCACCTTCTCCGAGTACTGTATCACCTCTGAAGTTTCTTGTGGCAGCCTTCAGTTCCAAAAAAGTGAAAACTCTGAGATTGGGAGTCAAGATCGAGGCATCGTTGCCACCTTCTGTTGAGGGTCTCTTGTTCTGATAAATGGTGCTGACTCTGGACGATGTCTTGTTGCTGGTGTGCTTGACTAGAGGTGCTGCAAAATATACAGGTCTAGATTTCAATAAATAGCAAGTAGATAACATTGTCAACCAAGGTTATAATAGTTTTACAACTGTTTACTTTTCACTTAATTCCATAAAATACTGTATTGCCCCCACAATTTCGCTACTTAAAACCATAAAACTGAAAATAAAAGGGCTGGCAGATTCTGCACTATCCAAATAATCACATAGCTTATCAATATTAAGTTGTATCGAAGCATCTCACATTTCTTGGACAAATATATCGGACTCAAACTATAAAGAGGCAGACTCTTACTGAACAAGTTGAAAGCATTAGCATAGCAACAGAAATCTTGAACCTTAGACCATCAATTTATGGATTTTTAGGTAACAAGTATACAAAGCTCTTGCAGAAAAAGGAACTAACATATGCAGAAAAAGCACAATGCACATATAAAAGGAACTAACATATGCATAAAAAGCACAATGCACATATAAAAGGAACTAACATATGCATAAAAAGCACAGTGCACATATAAGACAGCAACAATTACAAGTAAGACATAACCAAATTTAAGTAACAGCATTGATTTGGTAGACTTAGTTACAGAAGTAGACCAGCTTACCTATATATTCTCTACTATTTCAGTTCATCAGTCATCCACATGGCATTATAAGTTCAGTACTAAGTTGATACTAAAATTCCCACTGTTTTTTTTTTTTCTCAAGCACTATTCTCCACATTAAATTACTTAAGAAGAGTCGCACTAATATCAACTAGTCCCAGGAAATAAGTGCCTCTAAAGTTTGTTTGGAAAGAGACAACCATTTATCAAATATAGCAGCCAATCAATACCTGATATTGAGATGCCGGCATAGTCTGTTCTCTTGGATGGTTTTGCTCTCTTTCTACCTGAGTCCCATGGAAAAATTCGTGAGAGCTTATGCATCAAAGTTTTTCGGCCATATTTTTTTTCATGTAGAAGCTCAGCATTAATTATACTGTTAGTTTCCATGGGAGACATCATATTTTGCAGTGGGGAAGAGGGCATAGTTAGTTGCATTGTGCTCATTGACATTCTGTCAGCAGGTTGCCGGGCATCAGCAATGCCATTTATCTCATTAGGCGACGAAGATGTCGCTTTCCCAATATCAGTAACATTTGCCATCTCACCTGTTACCCAAAACTTAGCATTCTCCTGCTGAGTTCTGTCAGTAAATGGAAAGAAATCAGCCGAACTTGATATGGCATATGGCACCAAGGGTTTAGCATTCTGTTGCTCAAGTGCAATCTCAAGGTTTATAACAACACGAGCTATAGATAGCCGTTTATTTGGCTCGTCATGCAAGCATCTTTCAACAACACCCAAAAAAGCCTTGAGGCTATAAGGTGAAATGTCCCCACTCAGACTTGGAGCTATGATCTGATCAACTTTCCCCCTACTAATGTTATCTTGAGCCCATGTGGATAGACTGCGTTCTTCCTCCCTAGCAAGATGATCGACAGCTGGTCTACCACAAAGTACTTCCAACAACACAACACCAAATGCATATGTGTCGCTCTTCGATGTTAGTGTACGAGTTTTAAAATAATCAGGGTCAATGTATCCAAATGTGCCTTTGAGATTTGTGCTGTCGTGATTCTGCAATCCACCTATGGGTTCAGTTTTTGCCAAGCCAAAATCAGAAACCTTAGCCACAAAAGCTTCATCCAGAAGGATATTTGAAGCCTTTACATCGCGATGTATAACCCGTTTTCCTGTATGAAGATAGTCAAGTCCTCGACCAGCTCCAATGCATATTCTAAGGCGCTCGTCCCAGGAGAGAACAGAATAATTACTGTTTTTCCTCGCAAGTTTGTAGAGATGGTCAGCTAATGATCCATTGGGCATATAGTCATAAACTAGAATCATTTCCTTCTGCTCATTGCAGTAGCCAATCAGGGACACTAAATTAATATGTCGAAGCTCAGAAAGTGTTTCAACTTCTGTCCAAAATTCATGCGTCCCTTGCTTGGAGTATGGTTTCAGCCGTTTAATGGCCACAACTTGTGGACCCTCACTGATGAACCCTTTGTAGACTTTACCAAAACCACCCTTTCCAATAACATGTGCATCATTGAAGTTTTTAGTAGCTGCCCAGATCTCAGGTAGTGTAAAACAACGACAGTTTCGTAGAACCCTAGTTGGTGGCTTCTTTTTTTCCTCTGGGAAATTAGCTTCCCAAGTTTGCCTCATCATATGAACGATGATGTTAATCAAACAAATAACAACTATTACAACACTTGCGACTGTATCCCTACGACCAAGAATCAAGAGCAAATTTTGGAAGATCCAGTATTGTGTTTCTCGAGCTGGCGGCAAAGGATTTGGACTAGCTAGACTATTGTCATCATTGCTCAACTTGAATATCTCGAATCCTTTGAGGGGAATATGTCCATAGACAAAATCCTCTTTCGACTCAAAGGAAATAATGATATCGCGTTTACCTTCTAATTTGCGCCCTTTTGCCTTCACCATGTAATTCCTATAAAACAGGCCATGTTTATCTTCCACCTGTCCAACTATGTCAGTATTAGTACACACAACCATGTGATTGATGACAATAAAAAAGCTCGTATTGCCATTCTCTGCCATTTTGACTCCTAGCTCACAGAAATGAAGCCTGACCAAGTATCTAAACCCCACATCTATGGATACACGCGATGTAACATTGTTTACACCGTTTCCTTGTTTACTGAAAGCTCCCGCCCACATCCCAAACACGCCACGAATATCATCACTGGACATCACAGAATCCCGCTTGATATTTTGTCGATGAACCATTTCCAGTGCAGTAGTATTATCAATATACACCCGAAACTTTTCCCCAACCACTTGAACTCCACTATCTCCAGTATGACAATACGAAAGGGTTTCAGGCAATGAAATAACCTCAATGCCATTGACGAAAGCATGCGTATTGTGCAATTGACCACTTACAGTTGTGGGAGAAAATGTTATATTAAGTGCATAATCCTTTTCTATAACTATACAGAATTCCTTTGTAAAGAAATTCACAGCAAGAGCTTCAGCAGTGATTGAAGCACTAAAGTTGCTAAGTAGTGTGAAAGGACCAGCTTCAACAGTGAACAAGTCCATGGAGATTCTAAAACCATTGTATGAAGCAGGATTAAAGTGAAGGCGGATCAGCTTCTGACCTGAATTGCGTTGAAATATGTACGAAAACTGGGAATGAGATATTCGAGCTGTCTTGCAAGGAACTGGATCAGCAGAAACAATCAGTTCCTCGGCGACAGTTGATTTCGTTGACGATCCGCGTATTGTAAAGTTCGGATATTTATCTCCGACCCATCGTCTGCCATCCGGTGCAACCGAAGCTCCAGTTGAGCCACAGTCGATAGAAATTTCATCTGTAAAATGATTACGATTAGCACCAGCTACTGATGTGAAGTGGAAGCAAAGGATCATCCATAAGGTAGCTGAAACGAGCCATTGGCACATGATTTCCTTAGTTTATTGTTTTCTGTTGTGAACCACAGAAATTTGAGGTATATGGATAGAAGACTGCAAACTGCAGGAGTGGTTTTAGTCTGCTTTATCGACGTGCGGAGGCGTTGGCCAGTGAGGAATAGGGGCCAATATGCGGAAGGTCAAGGCCGGGGTACCGCGATGAGATGTTAGACGTTACTGCCAAGGCCGGATAGGTTGTTTGACTTAACGGTAAGTAAATGCGTAGGGTATTAAATATAATTAGTGAAGTAGTGGAGAGTTATTTTTAATGATGAATAATATTGTTTATATAATGTTATGTTGGTTGACATCTTGAACTTTGTGATATGGGTTTTGACTATTGGGTCTAGTTCAAATTCTATTGTTTTGGGTTTATAATGCAAATTTAAACACCTACATAACTTTTCTGTTTTTGTGATTATATGGAGAATAATAAAATCATTTTATATATAATTGTAAGAAGTAAAGAGGTGAATATATGATGCAGTTGATTAGGGGTTTATTCATTTGGCCTATCTGGAGTTGTAGGGTGGAGGGGGTGGTTTATGACGGTATCCCTTTTTTCCCTCCCCCCAGTCTGTAGAGAGGACCGTCGTCTTGATCTCTGCGGATATACGTGGCGGGTGTAAATTTTAAATTTTTTTTGTTTACTCCCCCTCATCTTGATCTCGGCGGATATACGTGGGCGGGTGTAATTTCTTTCTCCCTTTGTCTTGATCTCGGCTACGTGGGCGGGTGTAATTATTGCAGAAGTGATCGTTGGTGTCACATCAATTAATTGGGCATACCTTTTGATGAAACGTCATGATGATGTTTCGCATTTTGCGCTTCCTGAGATGTCCTTGTGCTGTAGTTTGACCATGGAGTAGGGATCTATTTGCAATTGTTTTGTGGGTGGAATGCGAATCGTCGCTTTTCTTTGGGGACTTGTGGCGGTAATTTACACGTTATCTATAAATACTCCCCCTTTTTACTCTAATTTGTTACTTTCACTCTTCCAAATTCATTCCGGAACTTTCCAGTGGAAGAAAGCTAGAGTAGAGCGGTTCCTTATCAACTTTCGAAATTTTAAGTGCCAAGTAATTCTTCTACTCTCCGCCTTCTTCTTATTTCCGCTTCTTTCTTCCGTTAATTTTTCCGTACTTAGAATTATGGCGGCCTCTGATATTA